>WSTX01002740.1:0-21837 GCA_019633405.1 Tulasnella sp. 408 | reverse complement strand
CGGCTCTCAACGCGAGCCCAGTCTTCCGAGTCCGCGCATTTCACTCCATCCTCACCACTGCTTCGTTCTCCCAATCGTCAAGTAGTAGAATTCCCTCCGGTACTACAAAAATGCAGCGTTACTCAATGAACTTAAGAGTATGTCGGTCGCAAGAGGGCAATGCCATATATTCGCACCACTCTTCCCCAAGACCCTCACTGGTTTGCTTGCGCGTCTACGCATATTAGCCGGTCAGAGCTGCTCTATACTTGCTACCTTCTCTTCCGCATCTGATGATTGTTCTCATTTAGGTCCCAGGTTTCAACACCGATCTCCCGTCATGTCGTCCAAAGTCACCACCGCTCGTTCATCGCTCCACACACACTGCCCAGTGCAGCTAACTCCAGTAAGAACACTTCGCTCAAGAAAATGTTCAAACAACGACTACAACTTCGGTCGAGTTCTGCGTAAATCAAGATCGCCCTGCGACACTGAATGATTACCCAGACCCGGCGGTTAAGGTACCTTCCGGTCGAAAGTAGGACTTGGATAGCCACGGAGATACCTGGGACGGGAGTGAAATCGCATAGCAGACTCTGGGACCTCGCGTGCTACCAAGGCTTTTGTTCGAATCAACGTTGTTGTGTGCACCTTGGGGTCCACATCTGCAAGTCTTACCGTCATTCCCTAGTCCTCCGGATCGCTTTTACTTTTGGAACGTCCTTCCTATGCGTTAGTGCTTCAGTTGGCATTCGTGAGAACAACACCGCGCCCTAGACAATTTAGAAGTTCGCGTCATCCTATGCACCGCTGACGTCAGCGACAGTCACATGGGTGGGCAAAGTCCGAAGCTTTGGGACAAGTGATTTTCGTTCGCGTATGATGAAGTAATTAGCAAACCTTGTAGATAGATCTTTTGGGGGTTTCGGCCAAGGTATGGAAGCAGGGAAGCGTGATGTGATGTGGGTTTGATGGTCCACAGCCTCTCCTCGTGAAGGCCTGCGGCAACTGAATTGACTCCCAAATCAGGAATTGCTGTTTTCATCCGTTTCATGAGCTCGGAACAACGGCAACCCCCGAGGTGACATCATGTGCGGGATCGCATTCGCATCGCTTCCAAACCCCCAGTCACGAATCAACTCGAAAAGGGGGGGGGGTGGAGAACGTGAAACCAAGCTAGCGTAGACACGAGGTTCTGCATGCCCTCAGACTTGTGTTCTACTGCCCTTTGACTAGCATGCTCTTTGTTTCGCGTGAAGCAAACCGTCGGAGCGCCTTAATTACGCTGTCTCGACGCAGGCCAATAACGTTGAAGAAGAACCAGCCAGAACTTTGCCGATCCTCAAACCCACCTCAAGGTAGCGCACCCCACCCCAAATTTTGTTAGAAAACAAAAAGGGCTGCGGCACGCCCCGAAATCCAAATTCAAATCAGGTCTTTTTCGCCTCGATCCACATGATAGCCACGTGCGACTTAGCCATCGCCGTCGATTGGCGATAGTGCAGCGTGCAAGAGGCTTTTCAATTGAATCGAAGACCCTGCCGTGTTTGCCCACAACGGCGCCCAAGTCTATCCTGCAATCGAAGCGGGTCCAACTGACTGGTAACACAACCTGTCACACTTAGAAGGTCTGAACCGCATGCGAGTTCCTATCGCAACAAATCACAATCCACTTTAGCGCAGACTGTTTGGGCCACTGCAGCTGGCTATTTGGCTGACCCTGCTTTGCGCTTCACACCCACCCGTTCTGCTCGTCAGGTCTTTGCAACTTTCGGATCGCATCCGCCGCTGAATGAATTCTCCGATATGACGTTCCCGCTTCTCGGGTCCTTAAGCTCGCACGAAGGAGGGAACAGCGACGCTAGTCCTCATTGGCCAATCCAGCGGCGGCTCACTCGACCCCTATTCAGTCTCCATGATTAAAGAAACGCAAGTGTATTTTATGTAATGATCCCATGGAGTGGTTTGATATCTGCTATACTTTCCGTATATGCTCATGTCAAATTGATGGCCAAAGATTGGCTGAACGCTTCAGCCATATCTGCCGTACGCAAGACCAGAGAGCACAGAACCGGTTGTTTACGTCTTCCCTCTCTTTCAATGAGAGGGGTGGGTTTTGGTTTCATGGAGGTTACAGACGGAACTAGTCATTTCCACTAAAACGTTTGATTCGGGCGAGCCGGCTTCGAAGGTAATCAGTGCAGCAAACCTGGCATATTGCTTCAGCCTCGGTGGCGAGTTTGGGCTTTGATGGACATGTGGATGCGAACAACTCGGTATCGCTGAGTCTTACCCGAAGCTCGGAGAAACTAATTTCGGCTGTATTGGTAATCGCCCATGGGTGTCCAGCAGAGTGATAAGACCCTTGCAAATTCCCCCTAGGCAAAATGGGGACACGACGTTTGGCTCCGCGCTATCCTATTCAACGAGCCTATCCCCAAAAACGGGAGAAAGATTTTATAAGGTGCTTGGGGGAACAGCGGGTCTCAATATTTTCCAACAACAAGGGGCCCGATGCGGGCAGTAGAGGTGCCGCTCTGGAGGGAAGGGGCCGTCGAACATCGCGCACAAGGATGACCGAACAGGGTCTACAACCCCTTCCCTCCACACCCCACTCCGCCAGGAGACCTAACCTGGCCAGAAGGCCCAATCCATTCCGAGTTACACCGTTGCTGCGTGCTCACTAGACCCAAAGAACGATCTTTGCCGACTTGAGTGACCATTCCCAAAAGGTAATTTGGCGCTTTAAGTTTCAGCACCAGCACAGCGGTTGTCGGTCCCGTACACCATACTGGATGGGAGCGGCGCAACCCGGAGAAATCGAGGAACCTCACAGCTGCTGAAGTGCTACAATAACCCATTCCGCTCACATTGAAGAGGGTCAGAGGATCTTAGGAAAAGCTGGAGTTGGGGTCGGGGGTCGGTACCGAGTTTGGCCAAACCGACTCGTTCAACTTGACCCAGCCACGCAGTGGCATAGGTACTGGCCCCGCACAACATTAATACATACAGGGAGATCTCTCGAGCAAGCTGATAGACTTGTGCCTCTGGGTTAGCTTTCATTTGCGTCATTTACGTTTGGGAATCCTCAACCCCGCCTGCGACCTCGGAAGATTTCCGAGCCTTGGTTTCCTTTCCTCCTCGAAATCCCTCTTTCGTTTTCTGCAACGCATCTTTTTACATAATTCTGCTGGCGTACGAGGCTTCGGTCCGGACATACGTGCACTTGTGCGCGCGGAACCTCCCAGAGTCGAAACGCCGAGCGTCCGTCAGCAAAGCCTCGATTTGACTTCCGATCACAAGCGGCGCCGCCAGGAGACCGATTCTTTGCGCACTGCGCAGTTTTTGGCCGTTGCTAGAGGGAATGTTTCGCCCCCCAACAAGTACCTTCCTGCCCAAACATCACTTGTTCGCGCCACATTGCAGCGAAACAGCCTCGTGTCGGAGGAAGCCGATGGGGACCCTTAGTTGACCAGCATCACGGTTGGGTTGCCGTCCTGCTAGCCCGATGGATTTATTGACGTTGATGGATTAATGCTGTCCATACGGCTTTTTCTTCCTTCGGGAATGGTGGTTTATGATGGGGGGAAAGGGTTGGTCATGGCGATGATCGTGACAACCGGGCCCATCTGTGGCAGGAGGGTGGAATCGATCCCAACCGGTATTTCCTTTGGGGTAATAATCTCGGCGCCGTGGATAAAAGAAGCTCCCTAGGCTTCTCCTCGGCCTTGGGTGACTTCAACTTCGCCATGCGCACATGGTGGCTTCGGTGGTCCAACCGGTCTGGCCAAACGCCGCGCCGACGGCGACTTCCCCGAACAAGCGCAGCGCAGCCCTCCGCTTTCCCCCTAACCCCATCTAACGCTTTTGGGATAAGGATCACCACTATAGCGCCGTGGCGACGACGATTCTGAAGCCACCTCCGCTGGTTTTGGAATCGTTCAATGAAACTTGTCACGAGAGATCACTTGATCCGGCTTTCCCCTTTTGTTTCATCTCGGCTTTCTGGGTTTCGTTGTCGCTTCTCAACCGAGATTTCGGACTTCAACCGCACTTCGGCCATCGAATTATGCACCGGGCCGATATAGCGAGTCCATTCACTATCCGATCGCATGGTTCATGGAATTTGCGAAGGTGGTGATTCCTTCGTCAACCTCGACCCGAGCTGCGCCCATAATGAAAGCCGGTGAAAGACCTGGAGCGCCCATGCATCGCTTCCTCGAGGACAACAGCACTCCGACTCAAATGTCTAGGCGCTATCAAGATCTTCAATGAATGGTGCATTGTTTAGCAGGACACTGCCCGACAACGGAACGTGCGCCATGACAAAGTCCGTTCCGTCTCCGGTAAGCCTGAGATTACAACAGATAACTATAGACCTTAGATCCGGAGCACGACCCAAAGACAATTCTTGCCTGACTTAGGCTACTAGGGGGCTGGAGCATTGGCGGACGCAACTCTCGTCATCGAATAGTCGCCGCTCTAGGCCCTCGGGATGCAAATTAGCGTCGGATTTCACAGTTTTGATCGATCAATGGCACTTGAATATTCAATTCAAAGACCGTGGATATATGCAGGACGTTGTTTCTCATAATTTCAAATCCATATACCCGTTGCTGTCGGCGTGACTTGGGCCGAGGCTCTTTGGGGAGTGTTTTGGCTTCTCCTGCGCTTCTACTGCCACCGGAGTCGCATAAAACGATCAATAATCGCCTTAAGGATGAAACTTGAGTTTCATCATCCGGGTCGAACAGGGCTCTGTACTGCCTAAAGCAAATCGTTGACACGCGGTTCTCACCCTAATCCCTTCAGGGATTTGCACAATCAACATGACGATCGTGCCAAACAACCAAGTTGCCCATACCGTTTGTGTATTTGCTCCCGGAGATCCACTTCACTCAGATCTTTGTCCCCGCTAATACGGAACGACTGGAACCGTGCACCGCTGACCGCACGCTACCATTTTGACGCGAGCTTTCCCCTTCTGGACTGCCAAATTGCCGTTTTAGTCCTAGTTTTCATTAAAAGGAAGGGACAGGATCGAAAATAGGGCTCTGATTTCCAGCATAAAGAGTGAAGCGCGTGCCACAAGGAACATTAGGACTCCGGATACCAGGGAGGTCCTTTGAGATCCCCGTCCATTAGTTTCGTAAAAGTCACGCCCGACCTTATCCATATTTAGATAGGCCACCTTACCGGAAGCGTTTTCGGCGAACAAGCTATTGATCGTTTGGCAGTTTCACTTCGCCGACCTTGCCCAGTCTGCTGGTCGAGAAGCCGGTCAAATTAGAGCGGGTATTGGGCTTCTCCATAAGATCCGGACTCTCGCACCTCTGGGAATAGCCCCTTCCGGTAGCTGTATAACCGTCTTCGATTGCCGTAGCCCGTCCAAAGTTGAAGGGTCGCCGTTAGGGTAAGGTTAGACTAAGCGGTCTTTGGTATAGGTCATATCACTTTTTTTGGACACACATTTGACCTCAGCAGTCGGGTCGGCCTATAAAATGAGCTACCAACGGCCAGCTTTCGCCCCATTCACTTCCATTCCTCCCTCGCTCCAACACCTCGTTTCACTTCTCGTGTCCTCTCTCATTCACCACCTCTATCCAACCCCTCGTCCTTCTCATCACTTAAGACTTTCTTGACGCCAGCTAACTATATAACAGACATCGAGAGTTTATCGGTGAGCGCCCCTCCATCCAGTTCATAGAACACCTCCTCATACAAGTGGGTTTACGACCTGGTATAGATTCCCATGTCGGCTCAGACCATCTTTACTCGGCCCCTTAGCCACTCGCACTTGCCGGTCCAGGTGACCCCAACATCCGAAGCGGCGACCGTCCTGTCAGGCGGCCATCCCTCAAGCCAGTCCAACATAGAAATTGCCACGAGCACCGTTTCTCAAGGCCAAAATAACACAATTTCTGCTGCCCGTTTACAGAAGACGGTCGCTCAGGTTCCTTCTCGCCAGGAATGAGATTTGGAAGTACTCTCAGCTACAGCCTTGGCTATTAAGAGGATGCAGAAACAATCGGGAGGCTGACTCTGACGGAACTGGATCTTGTAAGCTTTCAGTCAGCTATTTAAGCAATTCTCCATAGTCAACGCCACTGTAAATTATTATTCGGACCATGTGTTTAGCTTCCCTAATGTATATTCTCTCGTCATGCTGCATCAACTTGATGGGTGATCTCAGTCGGATACAATGCGTTCCCATGACTCAGCCCATACGCTTGAGCTTGACACCGCCATTAGTTTTGGAGAGAATCAAAGCTCATTGAAAATTACAGCGCGGAGACATCGTATCTGTCTCGCTGCCACGTGCCACTTGGGCTATTTGATACCCCTTGGTTTCGAGAATCGGTCTGCCACCAGATTCGGAGCCGCAGACATCCCGGCTAGTTCCGCCTTCGAAAACAGCAATGGGGCGAGACCGTCGTCCCTGCCCAGCTGGGCCCACCAGTTTGGGCCCCAGTCTCGAGATCAGGTTTTCGGCTCCTACCGAACCACCTGCAAGACCTGCATGTATACTACTCTTCGCATATTAGTCACAGCATGAGTACATACCCATACTTAAGTGTTTTCAGACATTCTTTGACGAAATAAAGAGCCGGATGAGTTGTGAGACGTGTCCTGCGATGCACGTTCAGAGCAACCCCTTGCCTGACGATGACCGTAGCTATTTACAAGTGTAAATTACCTGCGCTTCTAGTGTGCTTTATTGGACAGCTAGCACTGCAGAGTGACACCTACGACAACACTACATCACCAGCTTCCGTCCGGTACCATCGGTTCAAATTGAGATGCCGCACTCAGCTTTGAGGGGGCCACAGACGACATGTCATAGAGATGTCCTGCACCATTCTTCCGGCTCCGCGTGCTACCGTCATTGTGAACGGCAGATGCCTATTTCAGGGTGCAGAACCGGGGTCTCTGGTGAGTTTCTCAGACACAAAGAGCCCGCCGTCAACGTGGCAGGGAGACCCTGGCCGCCTCCTAGCGAAGACCATCTCATATGCAATGTTGTTTGATTCTTTGTCACATACAACCTTCTTGTTGGATATTGGTTTGAAATTTCGGCTTTCATGAATTAGGATGAGGAAATTCGAAAGCTGACATTCTGTGGACTCTTTTCCTTTCCTATTTCGGTGTATCGTACTATGTGTTCTCGTTCCTCATCCATAGAGATAAAGCATTCTATGCGTAATCAAAATAGGGTCTACGTTTATCCTAATTGTCTAAGCTGGGTGCGTCGTCAGGACCGCACTCTAGCGGCATTATGGTCGTGAAATGTGGACCCTTCTCGTCCATTCCTCATAGATGGTATACTATGAGCCAATATGGGAATTTGTGGTACAACGCGCACCATGCTAATCTCAATCTGCGTGGTATTATCACCCCTGGTTCCCAGAGAGTCTTTCGCCGCGATCAATGCCCGTCAACCGATCCCCCACGCAGGAGCTTTGGCACGCTCACGGCGATCCTAGCCGTGTTTCTCGGCTCCATGTATGTCTCAGAGACACAAGAAGGTCGGGGGGGGAGGGTTGTGCGGATCCAAACGATGCGGTCTCAGTCTGAGGTTGTGGCTTTGACTGTTCAGGTGAAAAAAGGTTTGCTTAAGGGCTTGCGGACTGTCTATCAGGAACTAATGAAATAGGTTCAATGCAACGCCATGCCCGCGCCAGAAATGCCGATCAGACGCTTCAACAACGCCATAAAGCGCGCTCATTCTTCTGGGGAGGCCGGTATGCTCAGAGCTTGATAGCTAAACTGTAGGCAATTTGGAGGAAATTGAATCGGCAAGCTACTGCCGAGGGACACAAGAGTGCCGCGCGAGATGGGTGAAATTCTCTAACGGACGCTATTACTGTCAGCACGGGTGTCTGGGGTCACGTCACCGCTACCTAACTTGTCTGTGGTGCCCGAATCGCCTCGTCGCGCGGGATTCGCCTCCAGGCCTTGTATTGTATAGAGGATTCCAAACGGAAAAAGCCTCCAACCCGGGAAAGTCCGTTGTACGTCATCTAGGACCTGCAAACCAGGTCGGAATAGGTACATCATCTCCAGATATTATACTATTAATCAAAAATTCATCCTGATCCCGCTAGATACGAGCTTAGAGTCCGTTGTCAAGTTCCTGAAGACTGATAGCTCGACCGGGTTAGAGCACCGCCGAAAGGGCAGAGTGTGTAACGAACCCTCCAGATTCGGATAGCGTCAAGGTCACCGCCGCCTCTACAAGGATGGCCCAAATTACGCGTTTAAGTCCATTCCTGAGAGGATAGACTCAGTAATGAGGGATGGATTTCCTCCATGCGCGCGTTCGGCGATAGCTCGGGGAGGGGAAGGGAGCTCATGCCGTTGCGGACAATTTGCTTAGTCATACTATTTTGCATTCATCACACGCGACGCCGTTCACCGGCGGTCGCATAGAAACACGCAACGTACACTCCAACGAGCAGAATTGATGGCTTCGCTCTAATAATCACATTTCCGCCGAACAAAAACGCTTTCCCGAATCAGACCCTCCCGCTCTTGACTGCCGTGGGTTTCCTACCTCGCTCGGTGTGATTCGATCAGATTCTCGAGCTTCTGAAGAGGTCAGATACTAATTAGATTCCGTTTCCTAAATAGTCTCTAGATTAAGGAGCTGCGAATATGTCGCATCTTTTGACCGACCATTCGGATCGAGGCGGTCTTGAGTTGTCACCGAACAACGTAAGGCAGGCCCAGCGGTTGAGGCTCCATCCCTGCAACGACCAATCAGAAATCCTCGCCTTGTTCCGCGATAGAGGTGCATGACGACTAGGAGAGCCCGAAGCCACCGCTGATAACCTAAGGGTTGCTTCCCTTAGCAAGACGATTCGGAAATCTCCATCGGAGGATGTAGCAAGGCACCTTCCCCGCTTCCTAAGCCGCCGCAAGCCTTTGCATTTAGTAAGGGCGATTTTCACTTACGATCTCATTTCAGACTAGCTGGGAATCCCCGACAAGGGAGGTTTTCTCCCGCTCCAAGGTCCACGAGGGTAGGCACGTTGTCCTGGCGAGTTACTGCTCGATTGGGCTGTGTAGCTTCTGTCTCGGATCATAACTTCATGAAAGCCCTAGGTTTTGGGTTCAAATCCCGACACATGACGAGGTGCCCGACGAGTGCGCTCCCGCTTGTGTGTCGATCCTACAAGTTGAGGAGGCACAAATATGGAAGCTTGCTTCCCCGGGCTGCCTTGAAATCTTTCCGGTTATGAGATGTACAGCAAGAGGGCTATATGAGACAGATATTCTGGTCTGTCAGTGCCCAGGCTCCTAGCAATCTGCGTCCAGTCGGGGAGTCTGGGGAAGGTATCTGAATCTACCTAGCCCAACGCAGCTCAATGAAACCAGTGATTTGGTTTGGGTTAGGTGGTTTAATTAGAAGGAATATTCCATTCTCTGGACTGCTCGTCCAGACAGAAAGCTGGGCATCCAGCCGATGACGTCCTCTGGGTCGGACTTCTTTCTTCCCACCCCGAAAAAACGTAATTAGGGACTGCTGCAACAGGACGGGGTCGCTCGAGCCGGTAGAATGTACAACCCGGAGCTTCGTCATAGATCCGTTTCGAGCTTATCTGTTGCCCTAGGCATGTCGAGGGAAAAATTTGTGCGTGCGTGTGCTTCGCAACCAGAGATTTCTGTGTCTTGGTCTGTCCCTCGTTGTGGATTAACTCTCCTCGAGCCTTCCCCGTCAATCTCGTCTGAGCCTTGCAAAAGCTATAGCTTTATTCTTTTTGCTTCAGCCATAACGTGCGACAACTTAAACGCTCCGAGAGGGCCCGCTTTGTCCCATCAAACTCCAACCGACCCTGACGTTCGAGAGCATTGAAAGGCAGCACAGTCACCGCGCTTTTCCTTCCTTTTCTGGTCGGAGTCCCATATGATCTCATTATCTGCATTTGGTTCGTTTGGTTCATTTCTTTGGACGCAACGACGCCATGCACGCAATATCCGTCGTTGCGTGAGCCAAAGTTATGGTAGACTGCACCTTCAAATACTTGTCCGATGAGGCGGAGCACTGGCGAGACATCCTTTGATTTGTAACCGTCTCTTTGGTTCTCAACGAGAGCTTTAGAGGCTGGAGACGGCGCGACTTTCTATTCTCTCACCGTTTCGCTGGACAATTCTGGGGAATCTTCTCTCGATATTGACCACCGCTCAGATGAAAGCTTATCATAGGACTACCTGATAAACCCAGAGGGGATAAACATTGGCAGTGGCCATGTCTTGCACAAATGTCCTCATAAAAACGAATAGGATTATATAAATGTCCCGACGAACGCAATGCTGAGATCAAAATACAGAAGAGCTCCTCTTCATCAACCGTCCTACACTTCCAATATTGCCTTTAATCTGCCTCGAAGTCTCCGAGGACCGTCATCGTCATCACCCAGAGTAGTCGGGTGGCTTTCCTTCCTCCTTGCGCACAGCGATCGGTGAGATATGATCTCCTCCCTCTTCATCAGTCTCATTGAGTGTTGCTTGTGCCGATTCTTGATAGCATCCACTTGGTGCCATGCCGGAGGAAGAAATTATCATTAATTCACTCGCACTGCCCAGTGCATCAAATTCCACCAAAAACAGCCTCAATCGCGCCAGACCATTCGATACACCGATTCCACTTGCTTTCACAGAAGATCAATATTACCATGCGGCACCAAAACATAGCAGAGACACTGTGATCGCTGTACCTTCTCGCCAGGAGGAGAAGGTGACACCCCGGGCTACCTTTCATGGAGGATAGAATGGCGGACCATATTCGAGCACATTATGGGTGGTCATCCTTCGAGGGTATCCGCCTCAACCCTCCTCCCTGCAGTTCTGTCGTTAAGGTTTGCTCCTTTTCCCCGAAGCCGTACTGTCGCATATATATATAATTTCTATAACTTCATTCCTCGTTTATCCGTCGGCGCGGGATCAGAATCACACCACTCCGAACACCGCGAGTGGCTTAGTGCGGGCCACAATCATTGCGAATTCGGTCATGTTATCTCACCGACCTCAGTCGTAGTCACATGGGAGCCTTGCCTTGTTGAAGGTCCGAAGTTATTGACCAGCAAGTGAGCTTCGTTAGGAGACTCCGATTACTTTTTAGCCCCAACAAAAAGAGAGTCCTTGGCTCACCAAGGGGTATATGAAAAAGGTTTCGTGGAGCCAGGTGTCCTTCTGGCTGGGCGGTACATGATGGGCAAACGGTTGGGTTAACGTCGGGTTGGGGTCGAGAGTCGAGACACAACAGGGTCCAACTGTTGGAGGAGTCGACTCCGTCGACACCTCAGTGCACTGACCCTGCCTCTCCAGTTTCCTGTACCACCCCAAAGCGGGCGAAGGCAGTACAAATGCAACGAAGAGCGGCGGACGACCCGTTTCCATCGAACGCGGATCCTACAAGAACTTGCGTCCCTTGGTTATTTGAGGTCGATTCGGTCGATTCGCTCACGGTTAGAATGGGTCGAAATCACGAGCGTACGAGCTAGCTTCACCATCGTCGTCATTTTTTACGTTCTGCGATCAGTCGAGGAGGCAAAAAAGACAAAGAACTAGACGCGTCACTGGCTTCACTGGTAGAAAACGCTGAGCGAGCCAGTGCGTAACCGACGAGGGGTGTTCCTGATTCCCTCTTGTCCTTCTCTTTCACGTAGTTAAGAATGAGTAAGATATTACCAAACGGGACGTAAATCTATGCTTCGGACGCCGTAACACTGTGCCACATCATCGAACTATTCTAAAACTTCTGCAAAACGTCGCTTCTTTCCCGATTATTGTTTCCTCGCAATATTTACAGCGAATGGCTGGAGCTTCGTAAATCGAGTTTGGTCGCACTCCAGAGGGCTAGAGTGACGGGGCAGGACCAACCTAGAACCTATTCAGCGCATACTCTAATTCACCAGCCGTGACAACTCCTGGTGATCGAGTTCAGGTCTCCGCATAACCACAGAGCTCTAGGCGGTCCGGTCCTCCTCATGAAAATTCTCTCTCATTCTGTATATTCTGAATCCAAGAATCTGGACCTTTTTTCGTTAAGGAGGATATGAGGGCTTCGTTCACTGGAGGAGACTCGCGACCGAAGGAAGATGTGCAAGGCAAAGCTTCTCTCCTATCGGATGCTTTGTCTACCCAACAAGACAGCAATGGCCACACAAACGAGCACGAGGTCAAAGGTAGCTCTGGTGAAATCCTTGTTATTCTGTTTATTCCAAAGAGAATATCGTGCATAGTGGTCGCCCCTGAAATCCAAAAGAAGGTCCCAAAAGCGTCTCTCTGCCCTCAGGGCTCCGGTGTCGGTGTCGACTTCCAAGGGCCTTCCCACGGGGGAGACAAGAGGGACGCACCACGAGCGTGTAGAAAACACAACCCTGAACTTCCCTCCGAGATCCGGACTGAGCTTATCGGTTACCCGAGAGTGCTCTGGCGGTAGTGTTGCGCCTGGTGTTGTGGTTTATTTTACGTCTCACAGCAGGCCTCCCGCTCCCTACTTCGCAACGAGCCTCATCTGAGGCAAGGTAGACACCAACACCGCCACTCTTATTCTGCGATCACATGCATATTTTAAGACTCCGCTTCGAACACGGAACAAGGCCCCTAGATGCACGGGTTTGACATTGGAGAAGTAGGGTCGCGCAGAATTCGAACCATCGGTTTTACTCTCTCTTCTGGTCATTGCACGACAGGAGCTCTTTATCTGCATTTGGCTGGCTTTTTCTCGAGAAATCACTGGTGTGAACTTCCAACATTACATTCGATTTCTTGCGCTCTTCGTTGCCTGCGCCGAACTTTCGGTAAGTGCCAGGCTATTGAGGAGCTGGAGTTATGTGATCACGGCGAGATGTTGGGCTCCGTTAGCTTTAGACCGTGATCGCCCCCCCCCTTCCGCCACGATGAAGACTTCGTTTCCGTCGTCAAGCTACACATCTAGTCGCTATCATCCCCAGGACTCAGGGTCACTACGAGGTTTTCTGATGAGCGCGTTGGGAAGAGCACAAAAGATCATGTCTTGCCTAGCCAAACTTCCAAATGGCGAGCTCGATGATATATATACTCGACAAAATTCTAGGTTAAGCCGCTCAAGGAAGCTTTAACTTGATACTCTCATACTCGCCACAGCCCTCGCTTGCTCTTCTTCCAAATTTTCACAAGGGCCGTTCCCAATCACTCGTTGCCCTCCCCCTGGGCCCGACCGCTTTTCCTTCGCATTATTCTGAATAATCGGTAAGAGTTCTCGTGTTCTCGTTTGATTCCGTTGACCTGTTATGATCGTTGCTCATGCCTGGCTCAAGCTACTGCAGAGACGTATTTGCCATGTCACTCGAAGAAAGCACCTCCTGTTCACCAGTCCATTCGCATTGCCCGGTTCAACAAGTCCCAGCAAAGGAGCACTCACTACCCCAAAATAACGTTCAGACAGCTACTAGCACCTCGAAGTCCTCGTCCGAAAACCAAGACAGCCCTAGTGCGGCACCGAAACGTAGCCGAGACACCGTAGTCAAGGTGCCTTCTCCCCGAAAGTAAAATTTGGCTACCAACGTATTATTTATGAGGGATTTTGTGATAACATACGCGAGTCAGGACTTACTGCGACGTCATGTCTTTTGTTCGAGCAAACATTAATCCGCGTGCACGCCCCTAAATTAATTTCGTTTTGGAAGCAATGGTTTCTCATCTTGTCCCAGCGCCTCGGGACTATTCGCAAGCTTCCCGCAAATCTACCTTGTCCACTGACGCTCAAATGAGCAGTCTGGGGACTTACATCGGACTTGGGAGCATGAGTGGTGAATACCGCCGCGATCATTTCCCGTAAGTGACGCCCTTATGAGTAATCCCCCATCCTTTCGACACTCTAAATCTCCAAGAAGTCATTTTCTCGTACTCCGGTGGAGTAATTCGAAAGCCACGTACTCAGAGATGTTGAGAATCGTGTGTTACTTGGGCAGGGTGCGCTCCTGGTAATGCGGCTAAATTGCCACTCAGTCAAGGCCTGTGAATTCAATTGCTTCTCGAACTGAAGTCTCATCGGACGTGTCCGAGTCCGCTCCCAGCCGACGGCATATGTGATATTGCTTCCGTACCGATAAGGTATAAACAAGCCAAGCCCCCAAAGAGAAAGGGTGAATTCATGCAGTTTTTCTGTGCTTAGAGTTGTAGTTAGTCCTTCCCCGATACATATGCTCTCTGTCTTAAAGTTGTATCACAGCGGCTGGAGGGCGACGAACCCAGAAGATTGGGGTCTCGCGAATTACGTCCAGAGAGCCTCCTATTTGACCTAGCCAGGCCGCCAAAGCATCGCAGTCCCCAGCTCCTCACGCACGTCCCCCAAATGTTCGTTGCACGCTCCCGAAGTGGAGGTGAGGCTGGATGGCTGTTACCTTTGGCGGTCACGTGCGTGATGACCCTCAAGGGAGGTGGAGCGTGCAAAAATTGAATTGGGGACCCTGATTGACACAATCCCCCAGGCTTCAGCTCTCTCTCCTCGCGTCCAGCCAAATCCTTCTACTTCTGCCTAAACGAAGCGATTCAAGCGACACACGAAGCCATATCTCAAAATAATATATTCGAATCCTTGCGGGTACATTCCAGACTTATGTGCGAAGAGGGTTTGCAGGGGCAGAGCGCTGGATCAGCTGCAATCCCGAGGCAAACCGATCTAGTAGCTAAGTAGTATCCAAGTCGTTCTCAACTCTCGGATCCGCCGCCGCAAGCATCCTCGACGTCACCGCTTCGAATCGACCCTGGAGTCACGAGAGCAATCAAATTCGGCTCACAGCGCGGCGGCTCACTTGCTCGCTCTCTGGTAATCATGATCGAGATGGGGCATCAGTATGCTTGCGTTGACGAATCCGAAATATCGGTAGGTACTCGAGGCTCCGAATGGCGGATCTTTTAACCGCCGCGTTGGACAGGGCGACAGGGTCGAATCCGCAATGCGCGTCTGCGAACACCATCACTTCCCAGTTTTGGCTTTCCGTTAGCTTTCGATCAAGCGACGTGGATTCGAATCCACGGCGGCTCAAAAGGAGCCGCTTTATTTTGTTCGGACGCTCCAGTCGAGACTGTATTTTGGGGCAGGGGTTCGTTTGCGGGGTAATTAAGAAAGCTGACAAAACGTAGCCCTTGCCATATTGGATCAGTCTTGTTGCGCGCCATGAGCTATAGTCTCGCACTGCACCAGTGTGAGAGTATCTGAGTAACGCAGTGCTAAGCGTGGTTGTCCCAGCTCAACACCGGCACGCGAGATGGAGACATGGCGGCCATCCTATCTCCTTCCTCGCTGATAAGCCGACAAGAAGAAATTAAAAGCGTACTATAAAATATGAGGGGATGTTCGCTCAATGCTGACTCGGAAAGCTAGACGAGGCAAAGCGCCGGGAGAGGCAGAGTCGCTCGGTGGAGTTGCATCGAGCCCAAGTTCCATCAGGATTCTCCACTTCGAGACGGTTGAGCAAAATTCCCCCTTTATAGTAACCGCGCCTTCTCAGAATGCTCCAAAACTCTTGACACCAGTCTCGTTCAAGGACGAGCAGAGAGCTAGTGGCCATTTTCGCACTATCCTTTTTCCCCCTCGGCTCCGTACATAGTACAGCGGTCTCCAGCAGCAGCAGCAGCGTTTCACTCCCGGCTAGTATGGATGTGGGGTCCCTTTTCTGTTCTGAAGCAAACGACAGCCACCAGCGCACCATGAGGCTTCTTTTCCTTCAGATCGCTCTTCACCACCATAGGGTCCTCGATCAATCATTTCCAGTTCAGCGTTTCCCTCCGTGGTGCGACTTTTCTGGTACTGCTCTTCTTTGTATGTTGCCTTGTGACTTGCACTTCGGCTTTGCTCCTTAGGACACCCTCTGCCAAACCAGTAGAATTGCCTGTGGCTTGAGAGTTTTGACAATGATACTCATGCCAGAACTCCCGTATCTACTGCATAGCGAGATGTTTGGAGAATCGTTGCAGGAAGTACTCGAGACCTACGTTAGATGCCGCAGGGGGGACCGAAGCTGTGCTGTCACCAAGCGCAACGACCAGGAATCGGATTGCAGTCATGCCGCGTTGCTCCACTCTTAGCTGTTTTTCAGGAGCCACACTTCAACTCTTCGATTAGCTGTATCTGGAGACGGAGGATTTATGCCTCGCAAAGAGAAAAAGGGTACGCTGAACGCGCGAGGTTGTGATGAGTTGATCCGGCACGCGGGGGAGGGCCCGAAAGTGACAACTCGCGTCACACCGTGACAGCGGCAGCGCCTCGGCCCTGAGTGAATTTTGCACACCAGATGGGAAGTGAACAGGGTCCCAACGTAGATCAATAATCTTCTTCATTGTACGTCAGCTGGAACCTTGCCAAAAATTCGTTGTTCTAGCGAGGGTGGGAGCGCATGAGGTGAGCATCTACCTCCGTTCCTTTGACACGTTTCGCGGCCATGCACCCACCCCCCGAAACCTCTTGACCATACACTTTCTCTGTTGTTGTCATGGCGGTACCGAATTTGTGTCCTGATACACTTCCTATTGGCTCTCATAATTGCATGTTCGTGGTTCAACGTTTGAGGGTGGTCTCAGCAGTGATCCGGTCGCAGGACCTGGAGGGCAGAGCTCTGTTGTTTACTGAAGGGTACTCGGGCCCCTGAAACTTTGTGCATCGCAAAACCTTTCCTTTTTTGCTTCGCTTGCCGAGGGCCGGGAGATGAGCTGCGCCCTCTCCAAGACATTCAACATGATAAGCTTCGCGGGCGGGCCGAAAAATTACGACTTGGTGGATCAAGCCAAGAGCGGTGAATTGGTCGGCCTCTGTCGGCCAAGTTCCCTTGTTTCCCATATTAGTCCAAATATCTGGGCGGTGTGATCAAGTCGCTTGTCTCCTCTCCAATTGCACGCCTGAAACTTGGCTACGACCAGTTGCTTCACCGTAAGGTATCCACGACCGAATGCGTCAATAACTCGAAACGGCACGGCAACCAGCGAGCACTCTAATGTACGTGTGTTCTGGAAGCTCACTGCCGCCCCCGATAACTTCAGTGGTCCTTCACCAAGCCCTTTGTCCACGGGCGTCGGAAGGCACAGGAAGGTACATTGCGTTCCCAAAGCAGTAGGGCTATCTCGGTGCAGCGAGTAAACAATTCCTTACCACTAAATTAACTGTGTATGCTTCTGTGACTAAGAGATCATTTTGATCCGTGGGTAGCAGAGAACGCGCGGTTGGTGTGACTGGCTACCACTTGACGGAGGTGAGTAGTATTTGGGTGACTGAACCACGGAGGCAGCGTTTGGTCCAGATTTCCAAGACATCCACGGGTGGCTCGTGACCCATAAATCCGGGGTTGTGTTAGTGCAAAGTCTTTCCTGCTTTATGTTGGCCTACGCAGCGTATTTGCAGTTTTTGGAGCGTTTTCAAATTCTCGAATAGGAAGGTGCACCTTCAGCCTTAGATTAAATCTCCACCTCGTCACAGTTACGGGCGCTTATCTACACGACAGCAAAACCCATTACACGGAAAGTGTAGGGCCGCCTTGAAAGTGAGAACTTTTTCACCCCCTGCCGGCCCTCCTTGAGGAATGTGCTCGACTTGGCTATTATCGGGTTCCCGAAACGGACAAGCCTTACGTGTGTTTACCTCTGGAACTTCCAAATTCCCACCCCCAGGGTGCAGCTTGGTCCTGCGAGGGAAGGAACGCACTGCGGCCCCGCCTCTGATTGGGGCTTGACCTTATCGCCGGCTCGAGGAGGTGGTAGCATTGCAACTCATGGGCGTGGATCAGAGAATGAACCCCCCAACGCTGGTGTCTCAGTGATGAGACTACCGTTTCCTCTGCGAGACATCCAAGCTTGATGTCTCTGACCTAGGTGTGGAAATGCGAAAGGCCTAAGTTGCCTGGGGCTGTCTCATCACGTTCGGGGAACGAGCTCATCTTATCACGGCCGCACCCGAGGATCCAATGGTCACAGACAAAGGTGGAACCACTTCACGTCACAATCTGAAGTTAAGGCGGGGGCGAAAGTAGCTTTTATTCTCGTATAAACTGCCCGCTATGTCTCCTTAGGGGGGATAGAGCAGGAGTCGCGTTCACGCGGGCTATGTCTATAGAAACCGGCCGCGCGCCACCTCTTTTGACGTGAAATTCTACTATTTGTGACGTCGTCGGGTAGCTCTAATCCGTCATTGTCCTCGGATATACGTGCATTGCCTGAGCTTACGGCCCGCTGCAATTAGTCGAACGGGGGAAATGGTCTCCATATGTAATCCCGACTGATATACCTGTTCCTTCCTTACAGAGTTAGAGTCTGCGACAGAGTCTCTCATCTTTGTCCTGTCTCCACCCTACAATAAACCAAGGGCGATTCTTCTGAGGCCAATGATCAGGCTGGGGACATGTCTTTGACACCCGCCATGGAGCCCCCTCCTCGATCCGGTCACGTAGAACTACACGATCATCACCGTTGTTTGCCCTTTACGATCCCTCCGGTAGTCGCCCAGACCAACATGCTTCCCTATTCTTCACAACTCTCAATGTTCTTTCCCTGTGGCCCGAAATCTAAAATGTATTAGGGTCGAACGCTTGACGTCCCTGTCCCCACAAGCGTGCTGTTGCGGATCACCTATATATGGAACTCCGCCGGCTGCGGGGGGGTTTGTGATATCTTCGAGGGACTGTCCATAAGCTTGGCCTTCGCGTTGCGGTGCGCACAGCTTGGATAGCCTGCCACGAGTTTGAGGAAGCCAGGTGTCTTAAATCCTCGACTGAAGCATCCTGGGAGGGGGTGCAGGCGGAATTCAGTTGCAGTCTATCAACCGCCCGTCAGTTCAGAGGATGACGGTTTATGTGAGCGGAGAAGGCAAGTACGTGTTCCATGTGTCCCCTGACCGATGAAAACAGACTCAACCCCAACCCCGAGACTGAACCTCAGCTTTTCAGGGACACTTCTGTATCTGAGTGATACTCTGTCTCTCGGTCTTCGGGCAGACAGGGCGGTCTTGTCTCGGGCGTCGTGACTGGCAATGCGCTCCTCCCCCCGAGACATACCCTGCGCCATGCCATCTCCGCCCTCAAGTACCCCTCCGCTCTCGATTATTGCTGCCGTCGAGAGGGTCCGAGACATGGAACTCAGACACGGAACTGAGAAGTTGCTCAGGGTCATGAAGTAAAACACCATGACGCTTTGTTCGCGATTCAGGCGATAGAGCGTCGACCGATCCAAATTCGGTTGTTTGTCCCACCACCCTTGCTGTCCCGCCAAAGCGATATTGGCGTAGAACCCGCACCCGAGTTTCACTAATCCAGGCGCTCACCGTTGCAAGTCTCAACGGAGGTTAGTTGTAAAGTTACCGATGTCTCAACCGTGAAGAGGAGGGCAGGGCTGACTCGGTTGCTTCCGCCCGCATGACGGCAATACTGGAGCCAAGATGGCTCAGTTTGGCTTTCATCACCATTAGGCTTACATATATCTGGACTTCCCCTAAATCGGATACATTTGATGGGATGAAGGGATGTCAGGGGATATCTAAATGGGTCGGTTGAGCGAACTTTGTCGTCTTGGCTCCCCTTAACACCCGCATGGCACGAGAAGGTATAAATATTGGAAAGGAATCTAAGAAAAGAGGATAGAATACTACTTCAGCATCTACTTTATACTCTGATAACGCTCACAAAGCTCCCCTTCTTTTCATCACGGAGTTTCCTCACCCTCTCGCCCCCCACCAGCATATCCCTTTTCTTGGGAAAAGGCAGCCCAATTCTGCTTTGAGGAAAAAAGATCCGTGAAGAAGTCAGCACAATTTAACCTCTGCTTGATCTTTGAAACTAATACTTAGGCCTTGCCTCCCCAGCGTAGAGCTGCAGATATGCCGTCGATGGAAACCATCTCACGGGCTTCACCCCACCGATCTTTCCCAGTGCACAAAGTTCCCGAAAAGCAAGCCCCTGGCGCTCAAAATGGTTTCCGGGAAACTCCAGCGATGTCTATCGTTGTAAATGAAAGCAACACGGTAGCTGCGGCACTGGAACACAGCCCAGACACCGTAACCACAGTGCCTTCGCAGCGTCAAAAGTAAAGCCGGACAATATGCAGGGCACGTTCAAAGAGTGGAGATGGCTGATACTTGGCGTGGCCTTTTGCCGCCTGTTTGGATCCTCCCGCCTCTACCCCGAGGACTTCCCCTCCGATTCCCGTTTGTCGCGTCGTGATTCTTTTTAAGCGGCCACCCATTCGTGTCCTTCGAGCCAATCATCCACCTATACTACACGAATCTCCGATGTACTTGCGTACTAGCTCGGCATATACTAAGTGCGACCAACGGGTGGACCCTCCGTTAGATTGAGAGGTCAGGAAGTGAACTTTTTCACCCGTGACCTCATGATATTTCGCGACCACCCCCTACGGTCTTACTTCTCTAACCTCGTACCCTCCCTTTTGCTGTCCTAGCAGTGCCTTGCTCACTGACAGCATCCGTATCTCGTGTCACATGCCTAGAACCGTTTTTTGGCCATTCAGGCCACGGCCGGCTGACCGATCGTGACTCCGCCGCAGAGGGTGAATAAGGGTTCGAGTGTCCAAATACCTGATTATTTCACCCTCTCTTGCTCCGCTCAGCGAGATAGCGCGCGCCTCAATCTCATCGATGCGCGATGGCAGAATGACGCTTCCTTACTAATCTCCCCCGTCAGCCATGAGTCTTGCAACACATATGGCTTGACCTTATGCCCGAATTCAGAAAGTGCACTTTCCCTATCCTGTCTTTGGGATCCCGTCTGTGTGTGTGATTGGGCTCAATCGTTGCTCTTTTTGGGGGCGGGGAGGTCTTAGCCAATCTCCTGATTGATCCAGACGGCAATCGCCCTTCTTCTCTTCGATCACTCGGCTCGATCATAATTCCGGAATTCCTGGGCCCTGAGCGCTAGTTTTCAGCTGGTAACGAAGCCCCAGCCGAAGCAATGCGGGACTCCAGACTTCACGGCAACCAGCTGAAACTCTCCTGCATATCAACCATAAAGGGTTTCTTCTCCGACGATGATGATCCCGGGACTGACTCTCGTTAAATGCATTCATTTGCTTAAGCGTGTCAGACAATGCTCATTGGGTTCCCGAAGGGCTGCAAATATGTCGCTATGTCCCCTGCGCAAGCGATTCCTAACAAGAGATTACAGTCAGATACCTGCAAGCCCCGCGTAAACCATGGGCTATTTTCTCTTGATGGCGCGGAGCGCGGGCGACATGTCAGTTGTACCAGGTCACCACCCTGGTAGCTCTGGTACTGCCGCACGTGCCGCTTGGCACAATTTTCGACCGAGGGTGCAGAAACAGAAAGATATCTGCTTCCGGACTCTCAAAATTGCGATAGCGCGGACTTATTCCCTGTCTTCTGCTTGGTCGTACGGCATGTATGTTCTCCGAGAACCGACGTTCGATTCGTAAATTCCTATCAGAAACGAGTGCTTCTTCGGAAAAACCCGCCAAGCCCCTTCCACAAAACAGCCCCTTGATCAGCATTGCACCATCGGACACGGTCCTACACCGCTAGGTCTTGTCAGGGATCAGAATAGTCCCGACCTGACGCAATGCCGTCGCCGGTCGAGAGTGGCCGGCGGCGAGTGTGCAAGGCAAACGCTCGAGTGATTTCCGGCTCTCTCTTATATATAATGATTCCGTAATGCATCTCGACACGTTAAGCCTTTGAACGCCGGCCTCCGGGTTCCGAGAGAGCGGGAATGGATGCCGAGCGGTTTTAAGTTTGGTGAAAACGGGAGTCATGTGTGTATGCTTTCCCACGTGGGGCTGAATCGCATACCAATCACCAGCAGCACTTTGAACGATCCGTCCAATGTCCGATCGCAAAATATAGCACTCAAAATCTGT
>WSTX01002739.1:0-21969 GCA_019633405.1 Tulasnella sp. 408 | reverse complement strand
CTCCCTCCACAATACTGGAACAGCGGTAACCATGGGGTGGCTCTCTTCGGTGAGCAGCTCGCTGCCATTCAAAACGGGACCCTGTCCATTCTTGATGTTTCTCGGGTTCTCGAGACTTCAATCAACCATCCGTGATAACTGGCTGCTCAGCCTAATGCGCAATACTGCACTTAGTTACCCGACATATGTTTGATACATGAAATCAGCGCCAGCGCTTCCCTACCGCAATTGTTAGGGAACCGCAGGAATCGCCGTCGGCGAACTCCCGGGCTCCCCTTTCGCTAGAACCGCTTGAACCAGATTATATAGTTCTTTTCAATTTCTTGTAATCTTTTCTGCTTTTGTATTCGTCCCTAAACATGTATTAGGGCCGAATGTATCTCCGTTTTTGACTGAATTCTTTTTCCTTTCTTAATTTGGGAAATCAGCGCTCTACCAAGCAGGTCCCTTTGTAACTTCGCCGAATCAAACGCCTCCTGTTCATCTATTGATCCTTTCAAATCATTTCCATTAATCCTTCAAGTCGTTCTATTCATGACGAGCATCTATAGCCATTCAAGTGATTAGGCGCGCAAGTCACATGATCCTTCACAGGCTCGTCGCCGAAACGCTGTTGTTGTTCGCTACCGCTCTTCAGAACGATAGCAAACACAGCAGTTAGTAGGAGAATACCCTAGAACACCCGAAGCCTTTTACTCACCTCTTAACCCATATTGCCCAACATGCGCGCCAATCCTGCGAGTCCAGCGTGATACAAGGATGTTTACTATTAGACCCCTCGGGATGAAGGGCTCCTGCACACTTAGTGCAACATAAATCTAAGTAAACTCCTCTTGTCAACCCCTTCCGTTTACTAACGTGAAAGGAGATCGTGAGCTTATTAGGAAATCCTCGCGCGTCGATCCTATTTGAGAGCCTTTGTTGAACGCTATCGAGTCCAACCTTTAGCTCAGCTATATGCTAACGCTTAAGGTCTCCCTTTGCTCTCCCGAGCTCGCCGAACCGGCAGTCGGCCGATTCGGTAATCATCCCACGTTCCTGCCCGCCCCGTTCCTCACGTCCTGGGCACTTCGACGCTTAACAGGGGTTCCATTCACAATTAATTCTACACGTGTACATTAACTAATTTACGAAAGGAAATTAGTTATTCGCTTTCCCTTTCTATTTTTGTTCTCGCGGCGACTCGCCGTTCTCGCGGTTCGTGCGCGCTCTCCACACCCCGCTATCGACTCCTAACATATATAAGACTTGAAGGGTCGCTCAGGCACCTAAGCTTGGACTTCCGATGAATATTCATAGAGGCATGTGTGGAAGAGCAAGTTGATCAAGGAACCGCAGTAAAGGGCAATAACATACTTTGCATATGCCTCGCGGGAGTTTTAATTTATGTCCAAATAACAACGGACGCCCCCATCAGTTCTCAAAAGTCGTTGGTGGTAAGCGAAGTGCATGAGGAAACGCGAAAGCCCCACACTCATTTGATAATGTGATCCGTTACATTAGAATGCTTTACTATACTCAACAGTAATTCCCCTTCTAGTGAGGTCTTTCGGTTGCTCTCATGAGTATATCGCGGCCGACCCAGCTCCGTGGTCGCATTCAATAGAAAAATAATGAAAAGCACTTTTGGACCCTTATTGCAATGTACCAAGAGCGCGTCGCGTGCCTCGTCCAGCCGGCTATGGCCGAATGCTTTATGCGATACCGGTCACCTTGGGGTTTCCTTGCGCTTCAACTTGCTTAACTTTAACGCTCAATACAACAAGTCTGGACAATTCCCTCAGACATCACGTGGCAACTCTCGTTTTGGGCGTGGATGGCTTTTGGGTTTGTAAGCCTGTGGGCTTGCGCCTACTTATGGGGAGAAAACAACCGTGTGCACGAAAGAGCACAATACTATGGTAACTACCATCACAAATTGAGAGAGCTCTAAAGGCGGTCGGCGCTGATCTTTGTGGCGGACGAGGAATGAGAGTGGCGCGCGAACGGACGAACTCGAGGTCAGCCCGAATTGCAATTTCGATTAGACTCGCGCCAAGCTATATCCCCCCCCCTTTTGCAATTCGTTTGCCCTCCCACACTTGAACTCCCTTCGCGCCCTCGTATCTCGTACTCCCCATTCCGCCACGCCAGTGCACTCTACACACCTTTCCGAACGGCAAATCTCGCAACATCCCCTCGCCCTTAGCATCCATCAAAGCCAATGGCCACCTCGGAGCTTCTTCCCGAGCGTCCCATGAGAAGGAGGTAGAATCAGGTACATTCAGGTTTTGCACCTGCGGTAGTGTTCGGCCTGATCGCGTTGCACCACTGCAGAAATGCATGCGCACTCGCCAACACCGTCTCTGGAC
The DNA here is from genome assembly GCA_019633405.1 of Tulasnella sp. 408. NCBI lineage: Eukaryota > Fungi > Basidiomycota > Agaricomycetes > Cantharellales > Tulasnellaceae > Tulasnella > Tulasnella sp. 408. The sequence goes on along the minus strand of WSTX01002739.1, from coordinate 19,618 downwards.
CGCGGAGACGGCGCCCATGCTCCCTCGACGCTACGCCCTCGGGCTCTGTCACCTCTGAGTGGCTTCAGCAAAGCGTAGCAGCTAGGCCGTTTTCATCCTGCAGCGGGCACAATGATGGAATACGGGTATGCGAATACGATCGTTTCTGTCTCCGTCACACTGATTTCATCCGCCCTGCTAGCTGACGCCGCCGATGCTCCCGCAAATTTCACCTCCTAAAATGCCTGTCAAATCCTGCTACAGAGAACTGCCATAGTAGCTTGAACTAGTAAGCACCTTTGGTACGTCGTGCACCTTCACCTAAGCGGTCTCTATACTAAGCGCCGTTTCAGTCGTCAGTCCACCCCGCCGAATTTTACGTGCAACCAGAGACTCAGAGCTCGCCATCTCAACTGCCCTCCGCACCGCTTGCGCTTTTGGATCGCCGACGCTCGTCCTCTTCACTCAAGCCGCCACCGTCGTTCCCGACTGCTGGTCGCTGCACTGGCACCCATCACTACCTCTACCTTGCCCTTACGCGGTTGACCACGTCATCGAACAATGTGTCTGCAGCAAAGGGAAGCTCTGTCAACCCCCACCTAGGAATGTTTTCAAGTGGTTCTCCCCGCCTTGCGGTCGCTCCTCGGTCTTCGGCCACCGCCAACGTTGGAGGAGGGCGTGTACCTATCGACTAGTTTGCAGAGTACGCTCTCTGCCTTCGGTCATCTCCGCCAGTTGCTTCGAGGTAAGCCTTCGTACTTTGTTTTCCGGCTTCAGGTGCAGGACTCAAGCTCCAATCTCGTATTCCAGGTGCCGTGCGCGACGACTCTGGTCACCCAGCATCGTCGACGAGCCTCAATCGTATCTGCTAAGACGCTCGGCGACGTCATTCCAATACCATCCCGCACATTTTCGACGCTGGCTGTTCATGGGGTGCACAATACCAAGCGTGGACCACTTCCTTCCCCTCCACTTCACCCGCCTTCCCTCCACTTCACCCTCCTTCGTTCTCCACAACTGCCGTCTTCTCAATTGTCGGTTCCATCTGTCGCCATCGACCAACACGGTACTCCATCCTCAATCTCAGCCCACGAATTCCAATGCCGGTGAACAAGTTGCTGTAACGCACCAAGCTACCGTCGCCTGCCTCAAATGCCAGGGACCGTAGACGCCTGTCGGATCTTCCCTCGTGCTCCAAGACACCTCACCTCTCATCAAGTTCTCAATGTCCTCGTTACACGCCTCCCGGCTCTCTCACTCTAACAACTCTATCAAGATCACTCTTCCGGGGAATACCACTTCTATCCGTCCTCGCGCCACGCTAGCAGCAGAGGGCAAAGTACGAAGCTTCGAAGAGCCATCTTCACGTGAAAACGAAGTGCAGGCGGACCGTGGTCTAACGCGTCAATGACGCGTCCATCCAACCGTTCGGCCGCCAACGCTCTCCTCACTGGGACCCGAAGGAACGAAGCAAACGTCTCGCTATCATCGACGTTAGCACGGCGGCATCTCCCTACCTTGTGGCTCGCCCTTTGTATTGGCGTCTTGAGGTTCCTGCTTATGCGATGCGTTGATTTGTCGCACTCTGACGTCAGCCACGCCTGACCGCATAACATCCCCAAACGCTCGACAGGCTTACTTTCCTTCAGGCCACATCCTCCTCCCTTCCCCCAACTATCTTCAAGTCCCACCCGTTACCCATTCTGCTGTAGGACGAACGACCGCTTGTTCCTCCCCTACTCTCCACTCGCTTTACCTCTTCTCCGTCGTCGATTTCATCGTGCTCCCGACTCGGAACCAGTTTCGATCTGGTCCAACCACTCCCCTCTACCCACAACCCTCTCCTCCATCGCTCTCATTCGCGCTGCTTCGCTGCTCATACAATCATGACACTTTCGGGTCTCTGGACTCGAAAGTCTCCTAAGGGGAAGAGGCAAGAAGCTCCCCCGCCGCGCGACGTCCGCGAGCCCCACTGGACCCAACTCAAGTCCAAGCTACGTGCCCGGAGAGGACACGCCGCGGACCGCTCGACCTCTCTAGACGCGAAAGCGTCTGCCAAGGTGAGTGATACTGAAGCTTTCTTCTGGTCTAGACTGCATCTGACCGTACCTGCACCAGACCCCGACCCACCACTGTAAACGTGACTTACTCCTTCAAATTATCTCGCCCCGCCCATCCGTACGCTCTTTCCTTCGTTAGCCCCCACGTTCATCTATTGATGCATTATCAACTTAGGTTCACCCTCCTCGTCCGTCAACCCCGTCAAGTCCCTATCCGGTACGGTTCGATCTTCATCGAATGCATGCATTCACTGACGATTCGGATACGTCTTGCGTCTTCAGGGAGCTCCACCTGCTCCAGCCAGCGCGGTGTACTCCAGTAGTTACCGTCAGGTCTCGCAGGATCGTCCGTTCGCGTTGCCATCTCAATGTGAACATGTCTCCGTTGGTCCTACAGGAGCTGGCGTATTCGGTGTGGCCCTTTCCACCGACTGTCACGCGCGAGATCTGGACTTTGAAGAGAATGTCCGTGAACCTGTCGACGCTCGTTCCTCCGAGCAGTTCCCAACCGTTCCTTCCGCGAATGCTGAGGTAACTCCGTTGGGCGAGCTCAGTCCCCCGTTTGCTCCAGAGTCTTCCGACGCCTCGCCCCTTTACGGATGTGAGCTTGCGAGTGAGTACCTGAGTGCAGCGTCAATCTGCCAGGCTCGCAGGTGGCGTCTGCGGGCTCAAATCAATCGGGCTCGCCTGATTGCTCAAGACCTTGCCGACTCCGACTTTCCTCTCCAAAACCTTGAAGTTCTTGACTTGGCTGTTCCGGCCGAGGCGGAACCCGCCGCTCTCGATGGTTACGCGAGTGCTAGCGGATCTTTTGAGTCCGCTGCTGCACCCGTCCCATCCGACTCTGGTTTGAATGAGGCATCTTCCGGATCAATTGTGCACATTGCTCCCGCCGACGTCCAAGTCACAAATCAACCTCAGGAGGTACGATTTCCCATCACGATTGAGCGAACGCGCACATACTGACGACTTGTACGCGGTATTGACCATAGGTCCATGAATCCGCCGATACCGAGACGATCAACTTTCACTCGAAATCGCGAGACAGTGTGGGATCGTCCTCATCCTCGCATTCTCTCTTTGCATACGACCACATAATTTCCGATCCTCCAAGCGACGCTGAGAACTCCCCACCATCCCTGAGCGCTGCCGAAGATAGCGATGTCGGTTCCGAGAGATCATTGTACGATCCTGTCCTTCAATGCTTTTCCTTTCCACCAAGAGTGAACGAGGTCAGCTCGGCCGAGAACGACGCTCGAAACATCGAGAAGGAGCGGATCGAGAGTGCTAGGGTCAAGGCTGAGTTCTTGAACGCTGCTGCACCCATCCCGCCAACTCGAGTTTCGGGCTCGGAGAACTGCAAGTTGGTCATCAGGGTGACGCCCCCAACTCCTCCGGTCACTATGAGACCAACTGTACGGCTCTTCAACGGCCAAGTGTCTACATTCGCTAACTATTCGGATACTTTAGTACCGCCAGCGCAATCAGTCCATCCACGCTGGGGAGGTCAACCTCCAGAACTATCTGGTACCTCCCGATCCTCGACGTTCAAAGTCGCGCTCCACCTCCGACCATCTCGGCCCGGTCTCTGGAGAAACTGGCATGCTCTCTGCCACCCCTTCCGCGGATCATTATTCGAAAGTAGTCGCAGGTTCCGTCGAGGTAAGTACACCCCAAGAGTATAGCCCCACACACACTGTTTAACTGGTTCATATTCCGCCGCTCTAGATCCCAAATGGTGGCGTCACTGCGCAGGTTCGAAGTGATACACGTTTCGCCTCTCGTCATTTGCGAACCATTCAAGCGTTCGGGTCCTCGGCCACCCTCGTCGACCGATTGCCCCCGTCTGCAGACATCAATATCCTTCGCACTTCTGGTTTGGTTGGAGATGACTTCCATGTCGTCTATGGACAGGACATGAGTGCTGGTGACGAGGCTGAGCCCTCGTCATCCGATGCACCAATCCTTTCAACTCCAGTTCCCCCGCGGAAGCCGACCAAAGCGACAGGATTTTCAGGCGGGCTTGTGCCCGGTCGATCTCATCAACAATCTCGCAGTCTGAAATCACGCATCGCCTCATCACTTCGTGAATGGGGCAATGTCGCGTCGAGGTTGTTCACCGCCAACCGTTCCTCAAACGTTGGGGAAACTCAGACCTTCAGTCCGTTCTTCGATCCATGGAACGAGGGATATATCCCACCTCGCGGACCATCGCCGGAGTGAGTCCATATCGCTAGCCTCATTTATTGACGAAAACTTATCCACCCCCCTGCAGTCCTGTACAACCCGAGGTCGACTTCGGCCCTCCCCAACCTAGCATCCAGAATGTCTACATCAAATTAGACTAGATATTGTGAGCTCAAACTGTGAAATTGTCTAGCAATTCATTGCCAACTGACTCTCCTCGTTCCGCTCTTAAGTTCATTCCTCTCGCACCACCGGCACGGCACGTCATCCACATCATCCCCGGTATCATCCCCATCATGAATCGTCCATTTCACTTTTTTTATTCCCGATCCTTTCACATTAGATTCGCTGCTTCCCCAGGTCCTCATTGAGGATGTGAGTGCTGGGTCGAGGCAGGATCCTCGCCCACCGTTGCACCCATCCATTAATATACCCTGGCCAAATACCCCTTAACATTTTCATCCTTCACGAACCTTCACAACCTGTACTCCCTTTGATCAGTCTCGTGTTTTTATTGGCTTGTATTGTGTCGCCTTAGCTGCTTGATTAGTCTGTTGTGACTTTGTAATAATACATTGGAGACCGGTAATTCCCAGCCGGTCTCCTCCCACCCGTCTTGATCGAGCGCGCAAGTATTCGACACGGCTGACCAATGTGTAATCTCATCGACGCGTATCCGAAAGATTCCGAATCCGTCCATTACGTCCCCCATGAACTAACCTCAAATGTAACAAAGACTGAGTTCAGCCAGTCCCCATCGATATCGACGTCCTTTTCCCTCATCGCACTTTGCACTTCTTCCCTCTCCCCTCTTGGTCCTTGTCTAATTTGCTCTTCGTTTTGGGGCTCAGGGCCAGGAATATTTAACCGTCACAAGTGCGAATTTTCATTTCCGATAGAATGGATATTTGATACCGTGATTCTTTGAGTTCTATTAGTCTAATGCCCTACCGTATTTTCATACTTTGCCCCTAGAGTGAGTCCTTTCGCGGTGGCTTTTCTGGGTGCAGTATCTCGAGGCCTCGGCGGAGTTATACACCGTTCACAGGGGTGGTCACCGTACTCCACTGTCATACAGTGGACTTCATCATAGTACGCTGTATATGGGATGACCTATTAGAGCCCATTTATATAATATAGGATAATACAATGTACAACAGTGTATTCTCTTATCTGCTAAGACAACGATTAACATCCATATGAAGTAAGGTGGCAGTTGTGTCCACTGTTTCACTAACTTCCCGGAAGCTACAGTATTGAGATGGTGTAGTACAGTGAACCTACACTGTACATGGACTGTAAATAAACCATGCATTTGAATAAAAGAAGAGAGGAGTAATTAACTGTGAACAGTGAAGTAGAAATGGGAGGGTGAAAGGTTAGTGTATATCCTGATTAGGAAAGAGTGACCGGACTAAGCTGTACTGTTAAATTAATATATAATGGTAGTCTATTCTGGACTGCTCATGCTGAGAAGACTACTGGGCATGTGTGCCTTGGAGATCTGGTGGGGAGATGGTGCATGGCAGCATCAAGATAGTGTATTACAGTGGAGGTACAGTGTATGGTGATTAGGACATTGTATTATAGTGCACATAGTACAATGTACAGCTGTTTGGGACTATGTAATACAGTGGCAGGACACTGCATCACAGTGATCTCCACTGTACTACACTGTACGTCCAGTAGTCAATAGTGTACTATATTCACCTCTTGAATTGACACAGAGGAAGTACACTGGTCTACAGCGGTATACAGTGTACATAATAGTGGTATACACTGGTATACACTGACCACCCCAGTGTACAGCGAATTACTGGCTCGGCGGGGTGGCGTGCGAACCGACGAATTTGAGGTCCGCCGTCAACATGCCAATTCGATTACAGCTGTTTGCGATTTGGTTGGCACAAACAAAATCTTACGTAATTTTTGACGTTTGTTCAGCTGGACGTGCGCGATGCATAACTCGCTGATTTCACCACCGATTCACCTGAGACTTGGCACACATAGCCAAATGGTCCAAATACAGATTGTCAGACCTCTGGTACAAGGACAGGGGTTACAGGGCAAGGGAGAGGTCTGGGTCAGGACAAGGGGGGAGTGTAGGTCGCTTAGGCAGGTGGTTAACAGAGTGAGGTCACTATCAGGGAACGCCCAATAGCCCGAAGGTGGCAAGGTACTTTGACTGGTAGAATACAAGAGGCAAAGTGAGGAACAACCCTCCTCACTAGGTCGGTATTTATATACATCGAGGTATAGCCACAGAAACGACCAGAATGGTAGAGAACGTTATGGAACATCGTAGAAGGATCTTTATCTAGGTTTAGGTTTAGCGATCATGGTGGACGCGTAAGCGACATGAGGATACAGCGAGTTATGACCAAGTGACATGAGGGTGAAAGCTTACTAAGGTCACGTGACCTACTCCGTAAACTCCGTGGTCGTGACACAGATGCAAGAACTTGACTTGTGAGTGTAGCTTTGCTGTGGGAGGTTTCGCGAAGTTTTACCTGGTAGAGCACCACGAGACAAATTACTGCTAATGTATAGACCAAATAGTATATTTTTATCGATTTATAACATATTTCATTGTGGCTTGAGATGTCGGTGTAGTTGTGGTGGTGGCAGGGGCTTGTTGAGGACTCACCCGCCGCTCCCTCTCCTGTTGCTGCCCGCCACAGCTCCAACGACATGACCAAAGAACGTACAGCTGGCCCTCAGCTTTGCTGAAAGGTCATAGATGTGACAGGATGCTGTGTGGCCCTCAAAATGGTAGCTTTATACTTACTAATATGGGCGTCCAGTCCACTGTATTTGGGCGGCCACTGGTGTTCCTACGCTTCATTTCCGATGCCTTTCAGCGCTCTGCGTCGGTCGAGCTAGCATCACGGCACACAATCGACTCAAGGAGGAGATAAATCATGGCCAGCTGGTGAATAACGGGAAATATTGAGTTGCACAGAGCCAGTCTCAACGTTGATGTTACCCGTTGCTAACCAAAATACATGCACTTTTCCCAATTCAACAGCCTAAGGCATTCCGGAGGCATTTCACAAAGATTTCGACGGACATGGCACAAGAGAAACACCTCGCATGTCGAAGCTACCGATCCCAGGTCTGTCGATAGGGCCGGGAGGCGCGCTCTTTTTTGCAGTGGTGATTCAGTGCACAGCAGTAATATGGGCATTTGCACACTTATCTTTGGAAGCTATCGACCAAGTTTGAAAGCTATAGCCCCAGTAGTTGCGGAGAAATCGATCCCCAACGTCGGGAGGGAAAAACAGTCGAAAATTACGTAAGATTGTGTTTGTGCCAACCAAATCGCAAACAGCTGTAATAGACGGCAATCCCCCTTCCAATTCCTTCGCTCTCTTTCTCACTGCGCGCCCTTACATCTCATCCTCCTGACTCAAGCCATCGTCACTCTCGACTGACTCACAACAACGTCAACGGCAAATCTCGCAACGCTCCCTCGCCTCCGGCATCCGACCAAGATATACGCCCGCAGCAGAGCTTTTTCTCCAGCTTCTCATGGGAGGGATGTAGGGCCTCTACGTGGCTTAGGCAAGCCAAGACGCCTTGATATCCAATTTATGCAGCAGGCACCTTGTTGAGATCGTCCGCGACAGCGATTCCGGCAGTGGGAGCATACGGCCGCGACCACCATCGTTGGGGGTTTGGGAAGAAAGGTAGGCGAGGACGGGGAACCGGTGGAGAACAAACGGATCCCTCCGTCTCCGCAGCCCGCTGGGAGATCTAGTCCAGGGCGTTAGAGGCCAAGGTTAACCCGACTTCGACATGGTAGACGTCGGCTCACCCTCCCCCCCCCCCACCGACGGCGCACGCTCCCACTTCAACAGCAAAAGTCGTTATCAACGCCGTTGTCATTCCGACTCCTCAGCTCAACGCGGACGTTCAGCAGTTCCCGCTTCCAGGTTCCACTGTCCAAGGCAAGACGTTGACCCGTCCCTGAAGGAGCATCAGACCGAATGCGCGAGCGCTCCCCCGTCGCCGCTTCGTGGACCTCGACCCCCTCCCAAGCTGGCCCAGCAAATCACAGCTTTTGCAAGCAATGTCCCTTATGTGCCATCAACTCGTCGGATCAGGATAAGGATAAGCGCAAGCGAATGGACTTCATGCGCGTCTTCCGAGCAGAAGCCAAGGAATCCCCTCCACTCCCTTCCTCACCCTCCCTCTCGTCGACCAAGGGTCGTCTAGAAATCTCTAACACGCAGCCCCACTCGAACCCGTCTTACCGACCCGAAATCAGCACCGTCGCGGCGCACAAGACCCGGAGCCCGGATCTGTCCAGCTCGTCATCCGACATGCAGAGATCGTTCTTCAGCAAGCGGCAAGCCTCTCCAAAGACCGCAGCCGAGATGATGCAGCGCATGTTCTCTTCTTCCCGGCTCTCCTCGAACACGCTTTCGGCTGAGACGAACGAGAAGAGGGAGCGGGGGAAGGGGAATACGTTGTGACTCAACTTGTGAGGGAGGAAGGTGTCTTTCGTGTCGTTCCACCGCTTTCCATCAAGTCGATGAAGAACCCGGCCACCGGTCCACCAAGTCGACTTCGACGGTGCTTCATTCACTGATGGCAATGCCCAAGTTCTCTTCCCCACCGTCGGAACCCAAGTGGTCACCGTCGGATGACGTTGGTCGGTCGTGGCCCGACGAGCGGCTCAACTTGGAGGAGCACGGACATTGGCTGCACGCGACGATGATGCGGGGCATGAGCGATGGCAAGGGAGAGGTTACGGCCGATGAGATCGAGACCGTCTCGTCGTATCATTGAGCCACCCTGGTTCCGGTTGGAGCAAACTTAGCGTTGCGTCAGTAGTTGTTGTCTTCCCCTAGGACGGATCTCATGTGAGTATTTGGTTTTCAGCTCCCTGTGTCTCTAGTTGCTAACCACACGTTGAATGTAGAATCCATGTATCGGACAGAGATGATTCTGCATTTCGTGGTGTATGTTTATTTTGAGAGGTCTTTAGACGCCTCACTGTCCTTTATCACTGTCCTTGTTTGTACTTTACTTTTGTATCGCTTAATAAAACTGCCAGGTGTAGCCAATATTGTCGAGCGAGTTACTTTGACCCCACACTTGAACTTTGCTTGCTCCAGAGTTTATGGGGCCGAATCCAGTCTCTTGATGTGTGGGAACGGAGCTGGCCTCGAGGCGGTGCGGCGTGCAAACAACCCCTAAGGTGTGATTCACCCTTCCACAATCTCGAGGGCACTCTCTCGCTCAGCGCCTCAGCTACTCTCCTATTGAATTAACCCAGAATTACGCTTACTCAATCATCATCATGAAAAGTGGGTCGACACTGACCGACAGTCAACCGCCTCCCAAACCGCCTGCGATACCCGGACAAATTCCCCAAACTCCGCCAGACGATTCCAGAGACCCACATATTGACGAGAGTGTAGAGTCTTTGAAACAAGAGGTAGCATCGATTCTCAAAGTATGTCCGCTTCCTCGAAGGCATCTTCGTCGTCGCTAAAGTAGGTCCAGAATACCAACTGGCCCGAAGACTCGACAGCTGCTGCAAAAGGGCTACTCGATGCCATCAATCTTTCATCAAAATCTCCAGCAAGGTGGAGGGTAGGACACCCGAGCTTCTGGATCTCGTTGAACAATACATACGGTGAGTTCGATGCTCCGCAAAGTGGTCGGCTCGCTACAGCATGTGTCGAACAGAGTGCTAGAAGATGTCCGTATACGCCTTAAGGACGCATCGTCGAAATCAGAGATGAAACGATGGAAATTCCTCGAACGGATCAAGTCATTGACTTCCAACCGCCCTAGCAAGTGCACACTGTTGTTCCAGACCTGTCAAGAAGACGTGGTGAAGGTCATCAATGCTCTCAATGTACGTCGATAATCTTGTCTCTAGAGTTTCGGCCCCTCATATATCTACTGAAAGGAACGGTTGAGCTATGAGAGGGTAGAGGGTAAGTGTAGCCTAAGCGTGTCCGAGCTTACCTGAGATCTCGTCCTCTTCAAAAAGAACGAACTGATAGCGTTGAGTCGCCGTTGAAAGCTCAAATTCGATCACTTGCGCTGGACCCAGCAACAGGTACCCTCGAACCAGGCACTACAGTGAATGACCCTGCCCCAAAGTCACTTCCCCCTAAACAAGCGCAATCGAATAACCCTAAGGACGAAAAAACTAAAGGCCCAATTAGCGATTCCGCTCTTAATGTGGCTCGGAAGACTTTCAAGACTGTGGAGATCGGATCTGGCCTTATTCCCGTCGTTGGGAGCTACGTAGGAGCGGCCGCTAAAGTGGGGTTGGAGTTTGTAGAGATGCTCCAAGTATATTACCCTGTCTTGATAGGATTTTGCTCCCACACTCACATGCTTGTCATATTGCAGACTATGGACAGGAATAACAGTCTGGCTATCGACCTGGGCAATCACACAGCCAACCTGACGAAGTTGCTGAAGAGTATTAAAGAGAGGCCAAACGGAGACGAACAAGATATCATCGCCCAAATTAAAGACTTACCAGTACGTTGATGATGATTTACCGGGTGCGTGGACTGACACGTTCCCCAAGGGAGCTCGGACAGGTCGGAGACCGGGTGGAGGAATGGAGCTCGTTGGGTCGATTTAGTAAAGCCTTTTCGGCTCGTGACCATGCGGAGACGCTGAAGGCGTATCAAGGAACAATTCAAAAGGCGCGAGAGGAACTTCAAGTTTGTGGAAATCTTGCTGCTGCTCCTCAAGTGGCTAATTGGTCCGCACTAAGCTTCTCGTCAGCCTCGACAGTCAAAATATCGTAGTCGAATTCGGTGAGGAGCCCCAATGCGTAAACATGGCGCAATACTTACCCCCCTGCTACAGAAAATATGGAAATACGGAAAGAACGGGATCGCCTCCTGGAGTGCCTTGGGGATGGACAATATGGAGCGCGAGGAAAGATGATCGAGGATATCATCTGCTTCCCCGGAACGAGGCAGGAAATCTTGGAGCAAGTCGAAACCTGGATCAGGGATACATCACCTGAAAGCCGGGTGCTATGGATCTGTGGAATGGCCGGGCGAGGAAAATCCACAATTGCCTCCACCGTGGTCTACAACTGGAGATGCCGAGCGTCCTGTGCACTCTTCCACTTCCGTCGTGGTCGAAACGCTCTTAACGATCGGGTCATCTGTGCTCTTGCAAGACAGCTTGGAGATAGTCTTGTGCCGGAGGTCAAAAACGCAATTCTCGAGAGTGTGCGACAGAACAAGGGCATCGCAGAACTAGGCCGACGGTTTGATGAGCAGTTCGAGAACCTCTTCGTCGCTCCATTTGAAAAACCCAAAGCTCATTCGCATCCCATTCTCATCGTTGTTGACGCCCTTGACGAATGTGACAACCCAAAGGACGCGGTGGACTTCGTCCGGCTCATCCATAAACACTCAGCATCGTTCCCCACCAACGTCAAATTCCTGCTGACATGTCGCCCCGAGGACCCCATTCTTCTTCATCTTGAATCTAAAAAATGGCGTAAAGAGGACTTAGATTCTGCGCCGGACATAAACAATGACCTAGCCCGATTCATCCAACACGCTTGCGCCCAGATCAGGGATGACCACGGACTCGGAGAAGATTGGCCCTCATCGAGGGACATTGAGCAGCTGGCTGAAATGTCTCAAGGTCTGTTTCAATGGGCGCGCACTGTAGTCACATACATTGGCTATGGTTCACCCATCCACCGGATGCGGGCTTTGCTTAAGTGCCCATCGGGATGGAGCGGACTGGATGACTTGTACCACCAAATCCTCTCCAAAGCCTTCGATAGCGTAAGGCTAGACCCCGTGAGGCAGGATATTCTCCTCCGCGTACTGGGAACTCTGGTGGTGGCACCGTATCCTGTTTCACTCGAGGTAATCGCCACCCTGCATGGCAAGCACGAAATCTTCGATGAAGCGAACACAGACAGTATTATCCCATTTCTTCGAAAAGACATTCTCGCGGACCTCAACTCTCTCCTCTTCGTCCCTGACTCGGCCGCTGAATCAATGCGTCTGATGCACACATCGATCCACGATCTACTGTCCAGCGAGCTCCGCTGCAGACAACAACCTTTCTACGTTGAATCTGCTCGGTGTCATCAGCAACTAGCTGGAGAGTGCTTCAGAATTATGCTCGAAAGTCTGAAGGAGAACATTTGTAACCTGTCAGACCTTTCGAAGTCGAGCTCGGAGGTTCAAAGCATCATGGAGCAGGAGGTATCCCGAGGTCTTCGGTACTGTTGCCGAGCATGCCCCACCCACCTGACCCAAGGGGTCAAATGGTCAAAATCGGCTGGAATTGTGATTACCGCCGGTCTGGTTGATTTTGAAACATTCAGCAATGGGAAGATCATGTACTGGCTCGAAATAATGAGCTTGATGGGGGCTACGACGGAGGCGATTATCTCAGCAAGGCGTGTTCAGCAATGGCTTCTGGTGAGTTGATCGGCCCATTAAACCTCTGAACACAATCAGACTAACCGGAATGATGCTTGAAGCAACCATCCAGAGAGGCGCCAGATCATGACCCTCTTGCTGGCCTTTGGGACGATGTCCAACGATTCACCACCACATTCTGGGAGCCGATTTCGTTTGGGCCCCTCCATATTTATTGCTCAGTGCTTCCCCATTGTCCCTCGGAGACTGAGTTGTGGAGGCTGTATGGAAAACATGCCAAAGTTCGAGTGCTACAAGGTCAGCAGATGCCAAGGTGGCAATCAAACCTTTGGACTCGCTCTGCAGATGCGAGTGTCAACAGTGTTGCATTCTCGCCAGATGGCAAAGTACTGGCATTTGGACTGGATGACCGGACCGTTCGACTCTTGGATACGCAGACAGGCGCTGCAGTGGGTGGTAAACTCACCGGTCATAGTGACTGGGTTTGTCGGTTTGCTTCTCGCCTGATGGCAAGCTTCTGGCATCCGGGTCCACAGATGGAACCATTCGACTCTGGGATCCCCCAACCCGAACAGCAGTAGGAGAGCCACTGATATGCCACAATGGTGGAATCTACTCCGCCTGCTTCCTGCCCGATGGAACAGCTCTGGCGTGCGGTTCATTTGACCACACGGTTCAAATCTGGGATACCAGGACCGGCACGGCAAAAGGTGAAGCACTCATCGGTCACATTGACAGAGTTCGGTCGGTTAGCTTCTCTTCAAACGGCAAGCTACTGGCATCCGGATCGTGGGACCAGACCATTCGGCTCTGGGATGCTCAGACCCAAATAGCGCTGGGTGAACCGCTCATAGGCCACAGCCGCTCTGTGAACTCCGTTTGCTTCTCGCCCGATGGAGAGCTTGTGGCATCCGGATCTGATGATCATACAATTCGGCTATGGGATCCCGAGACCAGAAAGGCGGTCGGAGAGCCACTCATCGGTCACAGCCGTGGAGTCAACTTTGTCTGTTTCTCGCCTGGTGGCAAGATTCTGGCATCCGGATCAGATGACGGAACAATTCGACTCTGGGATACCCGATCCCGCACAACAATGGGCGAAGCACTCATTGGTCACAGCGGCAGAGTTCGATCTGGTTGCTTTTCCCCGGATGGCAAGCTTCTAGCCTCGGGATCCGATGACAAGACAGTTCGACTCTGGGATCCTCAAGCCGGAGCGGCGGTGGCCGAGTCCCTCATCAATCACAGTGCGATGGTCAGATCCGTCTGCTTCTCGCCCGATGGGAAGCGGGTCGCATCTGTATACTACAATGACCATTTCATTAGACTCTGGGATCCTCAGACCGGTGTGGGAGTGGGTGAGCCACTCACAGGCCACACTGGCGAGGTGAACTCTGTTTGCTTCTCACCCGATGGCAAGCTTCTGGCATCCGGGTCCGTTGATGCCACAATTCGACTCTGGAATGCTCAAACCGGCCTTGCAGTGGGTGAGCCACTCAGAGGTCACCATGACTGGGTTAGGTCCGTTTGCTTCTCGCCCGATGGCAAGTCTCTTGCATCCGGATCCGATGACTGTACAGTGGGACTCTGGGAGCGACATACCGGATTGCCAGTGAGTGAGCCATTCGAACGTCACGGGAACTTCGTTTTGTCTGTTTGCTTCTCGCCCGATGGCAGGCTTCTAGCATCCAGAACCTTGGATGGGACGATTCGACTCTGTGATCCTCGGACCGGAAAGGCGGCGGGTGAACCACTCGAAGCGACCCCGGACTACGGCCTCTCCTTCTCCTTCTCATCAGATGGAACGCTTCTTCTGGCTCAATGTGACGAAGGCAGACTCACCACCTGGGATGTCACCACCCGTCAACGATGCGACACCCCTCGTAGCCACCCGTTCTCCACAAAACCCCTCTTTCAAGACCATTGGATCACATTCGGTAACTCTCGCTCTCTTTGGCTCCCTCCGCAATACTGGAACAGCGGTAATCGCGCGGTGGATTTTTCCGGCACGCAGCTAGCCGCCGTTCAAAATGGGACCCTGTCCATTCTTGATGTTTCTCAGGTTCTCGAGACTCTAACTAACCAGCTGTGATAACGAGCTGATCACCCTAATGCGCGATCCTGTACTTAGTCACTGATATCTGTCTAATACCTAGCATCATCGCCAGCGTTTCCCGATCATAATCAGGTGAAGGATATCCTGTGGCCGGGTTTTCGATTTATGTCGTTACTACGCTCGCGTTCCTGACCAATTTGAAGTCGAGTCCTCTCGTATCCCCGCCCGAGGATCCTTGTATCAGTCCATCTTCCTATGCACGAATATACAACAAAATGCCCTTGACTTTCGCCTGACCTTTCTCGATCAATAATCTTCATGTATGATCCGATCACGAACTTCAACGGGCTTCGGTCCCATTATACGGACGCTACATCGTGTCGGTGTCTGGATCCCTCTCGTGATAACACCGTAGGCTCATATTACCCAGATACAAGCGTCGCTCAGACCCCTGAATTTACTACCGTCTTGCCCTTACTCTTTCCAAATGACGTTACAGAAAGTGGTTGGTGAGCGATCCCACCCGACGGCACTTCGACAGCTTTCCCCCCTAGAGATCGTTCGCCAACGGTCCAGCCGACGTTCCACCGTTACTCTTCTCCTCGAACAGAACATAGCGGAGCAGAGACCCAAAGAAAATAGCTACTATGCTAACGCCAACTGAGCCATGTACCTTGACCAACATATTCTTGAGACGCGTTCCCCTTCTGCACCGGTCAAATTTTAAGCCGAACTTAGAAACCGAGCGGCATGACAGCGGTTGATTGGATTTAACGACGTTAAAAATGTACATAGTTATTTTGCGTACAGGCCGGGAGCCGGAGGTCGGGAGGCGGTTTCCCGAGGTGGAAAGCGTGCTCTACAAATATGGAGAAGTAGGAAAGCGTGGACTTCTGATGAATACCATCCAAAATGTCTACGTCAAAATAGACTAAATAACGTGAGGTCAAACGTTGAAATCGCCTGACAATGACTTGCCGTCTGACTCTTCTCTTTCCGCTCTTAGATTCATCACTCTCGCACGCAATCACGATTCACCAGCAGCATGCCAAGTCATCCCCCACATCCCCCGTATCATCACTGTCATAGATCGTTCACTCAACCTTTTTTATTCGCAATCCTTTCACATTAGATTCGCTCTTCACCCCGGTCCTCTCAAGGATGTGAGTGCTGGGTCGAGGCAGGATCCTCGCCGACCGTTACACCTATCCCTTAATATACCGTGGCCAAATGTACTCATCCTTCACGAACTTTCACAACTTGTTATTCCTTCAGTCTCTTTTCTCTATTGCTTCGTGTCCGGTCGTCTTTGCTTGTCCGATGGTTGTTGCAAATTTGTAATAATAATCTGGAGGCCGGTCATTACCGGCCGGTCTCCAACCCCCACGTCCTGACCGAGGGCGCAACCATTCGACACTGCTGACCGATGTGTAATCTCATCGACCCGTATATGACCTATGGATTACGTCCCCAACTAATCTCAACTGCAACAAAGACTGAGTTCCGCCAGGGCTTCCGAAAGCGCCGGGCATGAAAATTCCTATCGACGTCCTTTTCGCTCATTACACCTTTGCTTCTACCCTCTCTCATCGTGCCCCTTGTC
Organism: Tulasnella sp. 408; assembly: GCA_019633405.1. Classification (NCBI taxonomy): domain Eukaryota; kingdom Fungi; phylum Basidiomycota; class Agaricomycetes; order Cantharellales; family Tulasnellaceae; genus Tulasnella; species Tulasnella sp. 408. The sequence continues at coordinate 3,331 of WSTX01002739.1, read as the reverse complement.
TAATTCTATCCTTGCTTTGGAGCTCACATTTAACCGTCACATGTGAGTTTTCCTATTTTTGGAAGAATGAATGGAAAAATCATACAGAACGAGAAGGCCTTGCACCCATTTGATACCGTAATGTGTTGAATGCTAAAGCACGACTTTCTTTTATATTTTGGCACGAGGGTGAGTCTTCTCGGTGGTTTTTGGGTGCCGTGTATCGAGGGCAGTCCAACGTTGTGGTTCGCATTTCGTAGTCCCCGTACAGAATCTAAAATCTGAGAAGTTCTGCCGAGTTTGAAGTTGACCTCAGCTCTTACCCTAGTCCTCTATCGCAGTTTACTCATACGTACCAATTTTTCTTCAACGGAAACCACGAACTCTCTCGTACGTGCCCATTGCGGTTCACTGAAGCGTCGAATCAACAGGGAGCTCATCCCCAGCCCCACAGCGGGTGCTCAATATAATTGAGTTTAGACGCTTGCAACATTTTCCATAGTCCTTTTCATTGTCCATACAGCTTAGCTAAAGTCCGGGTTTCCAGAAATGACTGGAACACATAGATGTACAGAGACCCGATATCGACCGACTTAGAAGTCGCTCTTCTTGACGTGGAAAGTCTTGCTCTTTGCGTAGAGCTTGTCGTGATCGCTGTTGAAGACCGGGAGTAATCCACCGTTAATGAAGTGATTGCGGTGGAATATGGAGCCATACTCACTCATCACTCACGAAGACGAGAACGTACTCGCTGTTAATGACGACGAACCGGGGTTAGGGCCGTTCAAGGAGACTCGAGCCCTGAATTGGGAAACTCACCCCGGGTACGACTTGAGAGCTGAAATATCCGCGGAAGCTGTGAGCTCTCCGCTCTTCCCTTCACCCTTTGCAAACAGGTTGCCTGCGAGTACGACGAGATCGTTGCCCGAGACACCGATGACCGCAACGGTAATGCTTCAGGAGCAATACGTCAGTTTCTCATCTCTGAAGGGGCGTTATTCATTTCGACACCTCCCCCGAAACAAGCGCTCTTTGGGTTCTTCGTCTCAACCCGGAAAGAGAGGGAAAGGCTCTGGGAGGTTTTGAATGTGAATCAAATGGAGATTGGTACGTACTAGTCTGGGCTGTTTTTCTTATACGTCCAAGAGTACCTGAGAGTCGTCGGATGTCCCTTCTTAACGGAGACAGAGGTAATCTTCAAGCCGCTCTTGCTGGAGGCGCGGGTCAGGAGGTTGGAGGTAGAGGTTGGGGCCATTTGAAGGAAATTGGGGAGTTAATAAGGCGGAGAAAGAAGAGGAGTAGAGTAAGAAGCAGCGAAGAAGAAGAGAAAATGGTTGGTAATGAACAAAAGTTGCTCGAGCCAGGTGTCGAATTTATAGAGGGTTCGCCACGGGCTACCAATGACGTCCCAACTTGCAATCGACATCGCCAGCGGTAGAGGGTCGTCCGCGAGCACCGCAATGTGCTGGCCAAGGTCGACCCGGCGGCGCTTTTTGAGGCAACGGGATAGCCATACCCGGGCACGTCGTGCGGCGCCGTGTTCACGATGCTCTCCGATCTGGCAGCGCCAAGACAGAGAGTTTTTCATTTATGCAGCTCTTCCTGCTAGTGTGATATTTCGAAATAGAGATAGGCGAAGTGCTGGAGCACAGGAAGGAGGGACATTACTGTCGGTACTGACAGCCGCGTGGCATCGACAGCCCTCCCGATGGCCAACTTCAGCGGTGAATCTGTGAAACGTCTCGACAGTTCAGCCTCTCCAGCACGTATTTACGAGCTATAAGTAGCGTTCCTCTCCTCTCGTTACTTTACATATTCAGGTAGACGGCTGGATGCCTAAGCTTCCTTCTCGTGAATTTCAGGGTCATCACGCGCCCGAATTTTGGACCCGAATGGCCCTCCGGGTACATGGCCGTTGGACTCAGAGAAAGTTAACTAGCCGCGTGTAAAGAGTTCATGGTGGTAACTGGCACAGCAAAGTGAGAACCCGTAAAAGCTGTCGCGGCTGATCTTGTGACGTACTCGGACGGGGACATGGCAAAGGGCAGGTGTCGGTGGCGTGCGAACGGACGAATTCGAGGTCCGCCAACATTGCAATTTCGATTCGACGACAATTGATTGCATGCCCCTTCCTAGGGACTGTCAAGCGTTAGGTTAGACCCGTGTGCACACGCGATCCGAACCCGCCAACACCCGCACCCAACCCAAACACGGGCAATCTGCGGTTCTTCAGGTCGTGTGGGGGTTCAAACGGGTGGGTCACAGTGGGTGATCCGGGTGCACACAACACAACATGAACACTGGCTTTGTAATCATTTTCGACCGAGCCGCCACAGTTTTGGCGCAACAGGGCCAACTCCCGTCGATAGTAAACTCCATCTCCTCCGCCGCTCCACACAAAACTAGCCACCAACCTGTCTCCAAACTCGCTCCTTAGACAGATTACTCGTTATGAACAAATTATGAGCTCTGTCGACATTTTTATTCGAGTGTATTCTCCATATATAGGGTCCCGTGGGTGCACACGGGTCAACCATGGGTGCAACACGGCGAGTCGGAGGCGGGTTTGGGTGCGGATCAAAGATCCGTGGGAGAGTAACCCGAACCTGTTGGGTCCGTGTGCAGGTGCACACGAACCTAACCCTTGCCAGTCCCTACCCCTTCCAATTCCTTTGCCCTCTCTCACTGCACGTCCAGCTTGCATCTCATCCTCCTCACTTCAGCCATCTCCAACCTCGCCTAACTCACAACAACCTCAACGTCAAATCTCGCAACGCTCCCTCGCCCCAGCATCCGTTCAAGCTGTACGCCCGCTGTAGAGCCTTTTCTCCAGCTTCTAATGATGGGGATGTAGAGCCTTTGCGTGGCTTGGCAATCCAAAACGCATTGATGGCCCCAATTTTGCAGCAGGCAGAATTTCAGAATCCGAGTTAGGCAAGGCCGCGTACACCCTTCCGGCGCCCATGAACCGGAACTGATCACCCGCCCTTCTAGCTGATGCTGCCGACGCCCTCGCAAATTTCTCTATCCGAATCACCTGCCAACTCCTGCTACAGCGTTACCACACCAGCAGCTGGAGCCAGTGAACATGTCTGGTATAGTATGCACTCTCGCCCGGGCGGCCTTTGCACTAATCCTCAGTGCTTTCGTCAGTCGCCCCGCCGAATTTTACTTACAACTAGGAACTCAGCGCCATCTTCTCTAGTCTTCGCGCTCTGTCTCCCGACTCGATCACCGTCGTCCATCGTCTTTCATCAAGCAGCCACCGCTATTCCAACAATTGTTCGCTGCACTGGCGCCCATCGCTAGCTCTCAACCCTCGCCCGGCCGGGGTTGACCCACGTGTCTACGG
>WSTX01002738.1:0-22036 GCA_019633405.1 Tulasnella sp. 408 | reverse complement strand
CGACTCCAATTGGGAATCATCACTGCTTACTCCATCTCCAGCATTGCCCTCAGGAGCTTTATTTTGCTTGGCCTTTTGGTCTCTGGTGCTAGAGCTCTTCGCTCTAGTGGGTTTATTTCTCTGGGAACTGGCGGTGGTGGAAGCAATTGAGATCACCGAGACAGGCTTTTTGGAAGCAGGTAGAGGAGCTTCTTGCGCTGTTCCATCACGCCTCGAATGGCTTGACTCTTTGCTAGCTGTGGCAGCGGTTGCATCGGCCTCGTTGTTGAGCAAAGCCGCAGTGTCGTGGCCGTGTTCACTTGGTGTCTCAGTTTGAACGCCCGAAGAGTGATTCTGCAACCCGATGAGCGCAAGCGCCGCTTCGCTGAGATCTTGAGAGGGATCCTCATGATGGCCGGCATCCGTGTCTTGCACCTAAATGACCAGTAAGCGATGAAAAGCCATTTCAGCATTGAAAATCGGACCGGGATGCCGTAGACCATAGAACACGTACTTCAACCTCCATCAAATGACTCTCAGCTACATCTGAAGATACTCCATCATTGCTAGTACTTGGAGCAAGGCGCTTTGACCGTCGACTCGGGGGGTTGTCCTTTTGCTTGATGGATTTCTTTGGGCCGTCGTCGCCTTTGGCGTCCCGGGCCGCTTTCTTGGCAGCTTTTTCCACCTCTTTCTGCTGCTTAGTCTTCCTCGCATTTGCAAGTTTTTGACATGCCATAAGCGAATAGCTGGACTGTAATGAGATAGTAGCGAAAGAGATTTGAGTGGTGAAGGATAATTGGGATTCAGGCCAACACGGGCGGATAGAAAAGTGAACATTACCACATATCCACGCCTCCCAGACTCAACTGAGTGGTCCCTTACCTGATAATACCAAGGGCACTGCTCGAATATGGTATTCTAGCATATTTCAGCATTTCTCGTGCTGAATTCTTTGGAGGGAAAACTGGATCAGGGCGCCCGTGCCGTAGCGTCTTGGCATCTCGCCATTTTCCTTTGTAGACATCTTTTCATCTCCTTTTTGGCCCCTGGTGCTCTTGAATATATGGTCATATACACGTATATCGTATAGAAGCTTTTGGATAACAATCAGAATACGGAGAAATCGTCCAAATCCGTAGCCCGAGGGGCACTCCTGAAGGGAAAGTCAATAGAGAATGAACCTTGAAACAGAATACATGTCATGCCCTCGGAAAGTGTGTAAAAATGCATTTGCAGCTAAAATGAGGGTGAAACGACTAAAATTGCGGGAGAAATCAGCAAAATGCGTACGGGGGGCAACGGCGCGGCGTTAGAGTGTAGAACGTGGGAGACCGCCAACTGTTTTGCAAACAGCTGTAAAAAAATCTAACTTGCTGCGTCAGCAAAGAAAAACTTTTCTTAGGTGAGATATATACCTCTATGAACTTAGCTATCTGATTCGAGGCTTTTAAGACCAAGGATGAATCCGCCGTAGGTTTTTTTGTCGACCCTCGAGGAGCTTGGCTTCCGGACGCGCTCCGCTGTTTCTTTTTCCCTGCTTTGGGATGCCCTTGGGTTTCAAACTCGTGCGAGATGTTTGGAGATAACTGGATACTGCTCAAGGTCTCTAACGTTTTCTTGAGAGAGTTGAAGGTCGCGATGGTGCCTTGATCCACCACCCATTTCTGCGGGACTTCTGATAGGAACGCGCCGAGACGTTCGGCAGTGGTTCGCAGCGCCAGAGCGTCTGATTTTCAAGCCTCTTTCAGCACGCGGTCACGAAACTTTGAGGCATTCTGGTTACCTGGGGAACGGAGTGCGAGTCAGCAAACGTTGAAACCAATGCTCTGAGGGATAGGTCTCTCGGCGACCTACGACCTACGAGAGGTTAAGACCGCCTCAAGTACTCCCTGCACGCTGCAAGCTAATGTATTTAAAATAGCCGGAACCTCCGCGTCCGACTTTGCGACAGCCACCAGCAGATGCGAAAGGGCCGCTTTAAGGTCGCTAATGCACTCGATCGAGTCGGAGGCTGCGAAACGGTCTGCAGCACGTTCGACGTCCATTGCCGTATGTATATAGCCCTTTTGTTACTGATGAAAATGTAGATGCGGGGCTCAGATAGCAGTTGGTAGTGGGTAGTCCAAAGGTCCGGAAAAAGACCAAATATGGGGAGTCTGGGATTCTGCGACTGGCCTGATGTTGACCTCGTGTCCTAGAATTTGGTTCCCTGTTTTCTCACCAAGTCCCACGCCACGGAAAACCGCCAATAAGGATCTGATTGATAGAGGGGAAACGGCCAACATTGTTTGGCTGGGTTGAACCAAATCCCGAGTTTGGTAACATGATGCTTGCAGCTTTATAATGGCATTAGAGTAACGACACATAATTATATTGAGAAAAAGCCACGACAAAGAAGAGACAAAACGAGTATGAATACGAATACAAAGGACGTGCTACAATTGGAGGGTATCCGGAGGGACACAGCAGACCAGATGCGGTATGTCTAGAGCGAGGGCCCCAGAGAAAGAGAATACAAAGTTGAGGGACGGTCAGATATTAGAGCGATATAGAATAAAGAATGGACCGTCACGATCATAACATAACGCGCAAGAAGACATCCCCTCTTCCGACTTTTCGCTCACCACATCACCAGCAGGCTTACCACCAGCAGGCGTGCCGCCAACGCCAACGCCCTGAGCCCACTCGCAGCAGCAAGATCCACCCTTCTAAGCGCTGCGCTCGTGCTTTTGTCTGCGATGTTTGGGGTTGCTTTGCCGTGTGAGATCCAGCGGTGAGCGAATGAGAGGGAGGTTTGGGCCGACGTTAACAATCACGGACCTTTGCAGCCCAAACCGGGTGTGATTAAGAACTGCTTGGATTTGTTTTGGCCAAAACGTCAGGAACACCGAGCGATCGGTCGCCCACCAGCCCATCCCCACCCTCCCGATCGCCTTTCTCTAATGCATGCTTAACTAGACCTTCCCGGTACTGTACGTGAGTGGCGAGCTAAAGTCGTCGTCACTCTGCACTCGAAAGGCGAAGGACGCGATACCGATTACGAGTACAATGTTCCATGTACATCGAATTATCTGGTGAGGACTAACATAAAAAGCAGTTCGGAATAATGGCGAACACGGTGCCATGATGTACACAGGGAAGCGGGGCCGCCATTAACTCAAAACAGACGTCGCGCTGACCCGAGGCGAGGTCAGTCGAAAGTGGCTGCGAGCAACTCAGGAACTCACCCATCGACTCGACTACCCTACGTGCGTATGCCCTCCTTTGATTGGAACCTGAACCACAGGATCGCCCCGAGCACGAGCAGTCGATGACAGCGTCGTATTCGCGTTTGTCTCTCCTCGCGGATGTGCGCATCTCCGCACTGCAATGGAGGATACCACCGCGAGCACAACTAGACCGCAGGCACCGTATAGGATAGATGTGAAGGTGTTAGTGATGAACATGGGTGCTGATCGAAGTGGGTTTAAGGTGCGTCTCGGAGATGATTTGGTTGGGTTTGTTAGGGCGGGGTTGTGCTATCGACCTAGTTGCCTGCCCGATCGAGAAGTAAATGTGCTCGTTAACGCATGACATGAATGACCGAAGGGAGTTCTTACAGTTTGTAACGAGAAGGTGTACGAAAGAACGAAGACTCGATGGAGTTTTCGCTTTGGACAAAGCGGGATGGGGTATGTGGGTTGCAGGTCGAGGTCGGAAAGCTTTTGTAGGGGGGTGGGGTGAAGGGGTTCGGTGTCTTGTTGCCATGCATCCAATCTGCTCATTCACACCACAGTCGCAGAATATCATCTATCGTCGACCTCAGTAATCTCGGAGGGCATCGTTTACTGCGGCAGTGACAGGGTCCAGCATGAAATCATTCCGCTTTACCCAGATAGCTGGACTGCACAACACGAGGCTCCACCAATCAAATGGATTTGCAACACAGTTTCGTACCTCGCGAGACCAGTGAACCCCTACAATTCCCTCGGAGCGATCCTGATCCCGAGCTTACGCAGCTTGTTTCACGCTTCAATTCCGGGAAAATTGGCATTTGTTTTCCTAAAGGGGATCTTGCCATGAGGCCGGCTTCGCTTACTTGATCTTTCCGGTGTCCCCGGATCGGCCACGACCCCCGGGCCCCATGACCTATCTTAGACAATGTGAGAGGTGCCTGTATTCTCCGTAGACGTCAGCGACTGTGTCTCGTGCGGGCCGGGGCCGTCGCAGCACCCCAAGAGGCGGTGGAGGTCAACGTCACGTGAGCCGTAACCAGAAAGCATACATTCATACCAACAAGGTATACTGCGATGGATTCATGGAAACATGATGTCATAATTCTATTCGAAAGACAAGGAAAAACAAGCTGGGACGCGACAGAAAGGGTGGGTCAAGGACGACGGCTCGAGGGCACGAAGAACAAAAAATTGAGAGAGAATGAAGAATATTAGTAGCGGTGAGGAATATAAGAACGGTCGTCGCAATCGTAGCACAACGTGCAAGAAGACGTCCCCTCTCCCGACTTTTAGCTCACCACACCACCAGCAGACCAGCCACCAACGCCAACACCAACATCCTGAACCCACTCGCAGCAGCAAGGTCCACTCTTCCAAGCGCCGCGCTCCGTTTCCCTGGTTCACCCACTCCTTCCAGTTGTTACCCTCTGCAAGACGACCGCCTGGCCCTCGGGACTCTCCGTACCGATTTCGTGGAACGCATTCGGGTTCACGACGGGGTTCAGCCAGCCCTCCTCGTCGAAGTACGTCGTGCCGTTGTTCGCGTAGAGCGCCTCTCTGGCTCGTTCCGCAGCGTCCACGATGTCGCCGTAGTGATCGGGCTCGTACAGCGTGATGGCGCGGTATACGGTCGCGGCGAAGAGCGCGGTCGACGCACAGTCGGTGCCCGTCGTGTCGTCGTTGGCGTAGTTGTAGAACACGCCTGAAGAGGGCAGGTTGTCCATCATGCCGTTGTGAGCGTCCTCAATCCAGTTTTTCAAATCGTGTTGCTCGTCATCGAACTGCCCCGAGGACGGAGAGTTCTTGATCGTTCCGAGCACGCGGAGCATGCCGGCTGCAGCCCACCCGTTTCCGGTGCTCCAGTAGCCTGTGTCGTTAAAGTTGAACGCGTCGCCGCCGAGACCCTGTGGACCCGCCGGGTCGATCGGCGCGGTGGTGATGTGTCGCCAGAAGTGGGTGTTGGAATCGTACAGGTATTTTCGGTAGAGTTTGATTTGGTGTAGGATTCGGCGATTAGGCTCGCGTTGGAAGTGAGGACGCCGTAGTATGCCTAGAAAAAGAGGTTTGGAGGTAAGGACGCACTCCGCAGACGTTGTGTTCTGTCATGGAGACTTACGAGGAACGGGGATACCATGTACACATAATCGCTCCATAGCTGAACGACCTCAGTCCGATGACTGGTAGGACCGTCCGTGGACCTGGGCGTCCTGTACGAGAGGGCCTCGAGCTGGTCTTTAGTGGCTGTATCCCAATTCGCTCCTGGCGCTCTTGTCCAGTTGCCCAACAAGACGCCCACGCCGAGGCTAGCTGGATCCGCAGCGGAGCCATCTTGCACCAGTTGCCTGTCCGACAGGGTGTGGACGACACGCCGGGCGATGTCGAGGACCGGGTCGAGTTTGTGCGTGGACGGTGTTGTTAAGGTGAGGTTGTTTGACGAGAAGACGCTCATAGAGGGAATATCGGCTTCACGGAGGGTTTAGATGCGAGTGCCGATCTCCAGTTTCGGAAGAAGAATACATTGGCAATGGAATCTTGAAGCCGTTTCAACTGTTCTGGAGACTTTGGTGAGGTTATCTCTACTTCAGCGGTCCGATGGATTCTGCCGAGACGCCGACTCGACGACCCACTGCCAATGCAAGTAGGCCGGGGTGAGGGCCTCCTTCGTTGCTTCATCGAAAAGTTCGTGGGAGGACCCGCCTGTGGTTGGGGTGGTTGCTTGAGCTGTAGTCGTGAGGACCACGGGGATGAGTAGGGGCCAGTCTTGAATGAAACCCAGTTGCCACAGAACTGTCCAATCATCGGGATTGTTACGGTGGATGCAGATGTAATCAGTTAGGATGATCGTGTAAGAGGAACGATGGGGACGCTTTTGGGACCGACCTGAAGCGCGTCTTTGGGTCGTTGGGTTGAGTCGCATTGAGCATCCCGTGTAGAGTCCTGAATGAGCTTTTAGAAAGCTACCAGTGTTCGGAGTGGTCGGCGCTCAGAAAAGTCGTGGCGAGGTGGTTGGGGAGATGCATTCAGGCGGTTCGAGATATGAGGGAGGACTAAGGAGCCGAGGTTGGCTGGCGAGGGAGGACGGGCTAAATTCAAGCTCGAAGGCCACAGGAATCAACACCCACGGGACGGCGAAGTCGGTTTTCTCCACCCAAGTTACCGCATTCCGCTTTGGACAACTACTTCAAACGATGACGAGGATAACAGCAACAGTAGTTTCGATAGTACAGACCGGGACCGCCCTGGCTTCCAAATGAAAGATCGACAATCTGTTTCGTCGCGAACAACAACCCCTGATTCATAGCAGTCCCGTGCTTACGCCCGAGGTACTCGGTCACTAAGAAGGGGCTCCACTCCTAGTTCATAATCAATGTCTTCGGGGATCTCCAAGAACCGACGTAGACTTTGGACTAGCGGTGGAATGGACTTCACTTTCTCTACAATGTCGGAGACCGATGCTGGGTGTTTCGATTTTATTCCAAAGTAAAAGTCCGACGAAGGCTGGAGGTCCTTGATCATCTTTTTGGAATCGTTCCGGATGCGGCTAAAGAGTTCTTTCTAAATTAGGTGCTGGCTCGATCCGCCTTCTGTGTACTCACCGGACTTCTCGAGACAGTTCGTCCAGGTTTTCCTCCTTTGTTAGCCTCTTGTTCAGGGCGCTGACTTCGTTTTGGGCCATAGTCTTCAGCTTCTCAAGGAACTCAACAACGTGCGGTAATGGCCCACGAAGGCACAGAAGGAGAAAGCGACTGGGTGGATTTGATGGTGTCGTTGAAATCCGTCGCTTGGCCGCGTCCTCAAAGGCTGCCGCGATTGAGTCATCTGCTCGGATCTGGTAGTATCGAAGGAAGAATGCCTGTATGACTTTTGCGCTCCGCTGATGGTGCTCCGTATCCATCCTTGGGGCAACGCTGTCCTCGGTCGCTTCAGGGCTCGGTTGTTCTTCTATGTCGGGAATGGGTTCGATGAGGACTGAAAACGAAAAGGTCACCTCTGGTCTAGCTAGCAGTTAGGGCTCAATGCGCGGCCACCTACCGGGTTCACTTGCAATCATGTCCTCCTCAGCATTCGTATCGGTTGAAGGGGCCACTATCTCTGGAGACACGTGGGATAATTCATCTAGAAGCATCTGATCGTCTGGGCAAAATATGGTCTTTACACCATACTCATCCGCAGACGTCTCTTGTTTCCACTTAATGGAAAGTAGGTCATCAAGAGACGAAGACGTTGATTTCAGGGCTCTGGCGACATCGACCCATGTGACGGAACTGGTGAATCTAATGATGACTGTTAGACTCCAACCCGACGGTGAAAAGGATTATCATACAGCTGGAGGTCGGAGCACGAGTTTCCCATCCCTCTGAAGATGGAAATAACCTTATGGCGCAATTGTGGAATATTGTGACCGACTGAAAAGGGCTTTAATATTGGTGATGCAATGGGGGAACTTGAATACGCACCGAGAGCAAGACATCGTGACAGCCGGAGAAGCCCCTGGTACCGGCCACTATATGATTCAGGTCGTTCGAGCAACGCTCCCTCAACGTAAAGCCCGTAGCTCTCTGATAAAAAGTCAGATTAGAATAAAACGAGGATAAGGGACGTGCCTTTATCTTCTCTCAGAAGTAGGGTGTTGATAAACCTCTCGAGCACTGAAGTTAACAGCCACGGGCTGGAACTGTTTGATACCAGTGACGCTCCGCGAGAGCTAGCACGAATGAACCAAGATCGTGGCATCGTGACGCATGGGCGACCGTCAGGATGGTGGGCATCCCAGTTGAACATAAAGTGGGCGCAGACTTCCTCAACAAACGCGATTGCTACTTCAACGTCAAGGGAGACATCCCCTCCCGCGACAATCCTGCACGGATATCAGCCAACGCTACAACGAAGGACACTGAAAGCTCTTACTCAAGAAAATGAACTCCCGAGTTCGTTCTATACAAGGTATTCTTCGCGAACCAGGCAAGAGCTACGCTGACGAGATAACGTTGTTCAGTGGGATTGGTAGGGCGACGGCCAGCCGCAATCCCTTGATTGAGTACCCATTGACTGCGCCCGAGATCGGACATTGCGGGAGCATAGTCGAAAGTCATACGAAGAAGTGACGTTCTTAGGGTAGCGCTGATAAAGTCTTCGGACTGAGTCGCAGGGTGAAGGCTACGGAAAGCACTGGAGAGACATGAATTGACAAATCGCATCGCCTGTTCTTTAAAATTAGCGACATGACACCACGTAAGTTTGACTTCCGTACCTGCTTGTACTCAGGTATCAACGAGGGGACGACATCTGACAGGTTACCGGACTTATCCGTTGACGGGTAACATAGTTTGAACAACCGATCTAGCCATGTCCTACGTAATGCGGCAATAAGGTGAGTATAATGCCCCAATGTGAGCCGAGCGACTTACCGTTGTAGCACTGCTTGATTGGTTCTTTCCGCGTTCGATTGCTGGTGGCGAGGTTGGGCCAATAGCGCGATTGTTAAGATGTGGAGACGGAAGCGTGAGTTGAATTGGGGCACGGTTAGTTCGGTTTCAGAAGGATGTTCCTTCCAACACAGCCCTGCTCCCTCGTCATTACATAGCCCTGATGTTACGAAGGGAATGCATAGCTCGTATGCCCTTGAATTTTGTGCCAACTCTTCAACGCGGTCGATGAACTTGTTCAGACGGACCCCGAGGCCTCTCATAATCTCGGATTGGACGTCGTGCTTGGAGTGAATATTCGTAACAGCTCTATTAGAGGCTCGCTTGCGATTGCCTGCTGCCTGCTTTAGAGAACGGTAAGCGAAAGAGTGTGACTTCACGGAGACGCTCTCGGAACGCCTGCGATCTGTCGTTCTCGCCGAGGAAATGCAGAATAGATTCAGGGCGGCTTGGCTGTCTAGAATATTGGGCATTCGGGCGGTATTGTTGACGACTGCACAGAACTTGAGGCATATGTTTAGGATCTCCGCCGCTTCAACACCAGATGCCGATGGAAGGGCTTGGATAGCGTTAGAGGAAGCCCAGGCATCAAGGGCTAAAAGAGCGTGAAAGCTGTTTCCAGAGCTGAGGTAACGCAGTCCATACTCCTTGAGTCTTTCCGGATCATTTAATGACAGGGCCTCGAGTAAATGAACCTGCAGGTAGCCTATTAGTAGTCGCCTCAGCGTCTCAAGGAGGAATCCGAGACGCTCACCTCATCCTCTTCGTCCTCGGGCAATCCCATCTCGCGACTGAGTTTGAAAAGCTGTGAGAGCTGTTTTGATGTCCTTCCATATCCGGTCGCGAATGAAATATTTGCCCTCAATCCTTCCCAAAGACATGCATAGGCTTTTTGATGCGCTGATGCGGCGGTTGCCCGTCGGAACTGACGGATAGCAGAACTGTAATCTTCTGCTTCTCTGTAAATGTCTCCAGCTCGTTCATATTTCCTCAGGCTCCCCAGGAAAATGGCCATTTGATATTCGAAATCGTGGTCCTTGAGGAATTCTAGGAATTCATCCTCACTCGCAAAAAGATTTCTGGCTTTGCTGGGGGTCGCTCAGACGAAATAGTATCAGGCATGAAGTTAAGGACTCACTGGAGAGATGCTTCGTCTCGTTCTTTTGCGTAAACAATCTTTGCCGTGTAAGTTATGCTTTCAGCGACGTCAGGATTGACTGGGTACTGGTTAATGACGCCGATCGCCTCGTCGAAGCAACCTGCCATTCTATAGTTGTATGCTGCCTCAGTGTACTTTTCACATCTGACGAATGCTCTTGCCGAAGCTGCATAGTTCAAGACAGTCGCGTAGCATTCTCCTGCGTTGAGGAACAAGTGGCACCGCGTGGTCGGGTTATCGACACCATCAGGACTTTCAGCCAAATGTTCGAACTCCCGGGCAACCTTTGTAAAGGCTGATTGAAGGCCAATATGCTGCTGCGGTAGCCTCATAGCGACTTGTCGGTCACCGTACGCAATGGCAACCCTCTCCCACCAATTCATGTCCGCATTCTTGAAGGCGAGGGCGGCTTTAAAAAATAAGCCCTTTGAAAAATACTGTTGAGCCCGATTAGACCACTCGTGAGAGCTGCTAAGGACTGAACCGAATAGGTGTTAGGACGGATCGTCGGATAGGATGAAGACTAACCTCCTAATTGCGGGACTGGTCTGGAGGTGTCGTGGGTTGTTGCCAATTTGAGCGCGGTGAGGAGAATCTGTAATTTTGTGTCAAAAACCGGTAGCGGATTTCGGGGCTCATACTCCGACCTCTAGATCGATGCCCTTAATAGACCGATCCCAAAACCAGACACGCGCCTTTGCCCGGGTCAGACCCACATACAGTGCCTTCAACTCCGTTCGAAGGATAGCATGGCGTCTTTCGTCGAAGGGCTTCTCACGAAGCTCGGCATGATGCATTGCCCGCCAGTCCGTCGCGGTTGCCGGTGAGTCGTGGAAGAAGTCGTACAAGAGGACCTTCACCGCATGTAAGAAATCGTTAGCAGACGAGAGTTGTATTAGCTTACGTCGTCGTATTCCAGCCCTTTGCTATCATACAGAGTGCTATGAAGGAAGTCAATATTTATGCACGTATGGCGTTTTCCTCGGATGCACATACAGTACAACAGGCGTGCCGTCAACCTCTTGAAGGTTCTCCTGAAGCTTTTGCGCTGCAATCTCGTTGCGTACAATAATAACTGCTAAAGCTCAGGGAAAACAGTTTTAAATGAGGCTTGAAAAGAACTTGCCTTGGTCGGCTCCTAACCCAACCTTCCCGCTATCTTTGACAGAAATAAGGCGTAGAAAGTCTGACCAATTCTCCTGACCGAGGAAGAATATGGGCTTATGAGCTGAGATCTAAGACAGTAGGACGGATGATTAGCAGAAATGTGGCCACGGGTTCGTAAACTTACATCCACGAGTGAGGCCTCTGGTGTCAACGAGTCGATGCAATACCCAAAATAAGAGGTCATGAGGCGGACTAGAAATGCCGCAGATCTAATGATGCCGCCGTGGCTCCGGTAATTTGTGGATAATTGAAAAAATTCGGGATCTACAGGTTTGCGTCGTCCACGTTTTACTAGTTCGTGTTCTCTCTAGTAAGGCGGACCAGACAAGAGAGTTAGGCATACTAGGGAGCTAGGTCAAGGTCCGAATCTTGCCTCTAAGCGATACAAATATGCCCTCAATTCGCTGAACCGGAATGTGCTTTCCACGGAAATCGTCTGTGCCGTATCACCCGCGAAGAACAAGCCATCAGGGTTGGGGCATATAGAACGTAACACTGATTTTGCCGGTTGTTCAATCAGTAGTCAAGGACAATAGCAGGGCTGAGGCTCACATGCGGCTTCCAATATCAAGTGATCTTGAGCTTCATCCACGTAAAGATAATCTATAGGATTACCTGGGATACCTCTCGCTTCGACCTCTCCTATTAAACTATGGACTCTATTGCATAACGTGTGAGTTATTGGATGTATGAGATTACGACTCAGTGACGCTGTCAGCAACACACCTATCTGCAGCATCGTATGAGCCTGGTGGACGTAGCTTGAGATAGGCTTCGAAGAGAGTATATATCCTCGACCGTTCAGTAGAATCACCGAAATGAGTGCGGTTACTCTGTGACTCATACGCTTGACGATCAAGGAAGTACTTGGGAAAGCTTCTGGAAACCTCAGAACCCTTGATAACGCTAATGATCTCGCTGTATACGAGGGCAGGATCTATGTGCAAGATGAACGTAAGCTTGCACACTCATCATGTTAACGGTTCGAGGCTCACGCAGCCCTTTCTTGAGAGTCTCGTCCATGCGGGGCCATATGTTAGCGTTGAAGTATTCAAAGGTTATGAGAGGTTGCCGAATTAGCCCCTGTTGGCGTGTGCCGCGGACAGTGAAGAAGGTCGTTGTAGTTGTTGAAGGATGAAAATGAAGGCCATAGTCTGCCTCCAGTAGGGTACAAAGCTAAAGTCGAAAGTTGGAGAGGAGTGCTCAGAGTCAGATCGAAGCTTGTATACACAATGCTGACCTGGTTGTATGTTAGAAAAACCGGAAAGTCCGAGTCCTTTAACTCGCTAAACTTGGGTGGCAACTTGAACACCCCTGTATCTTCGGCACTTTCATCCATGTCAACAAGAGATAAACTAAGCTTGAGAGTTCCAGGAGAGATAATTGCCTCGTTCTTCTCGGCTTGTGATAGCTGAGTCCAGTATTTCCGCACTTTCATAGCCAAGGTGCGTGATTGAGTGACAAACATCTGCCGCGGGGGACGTTCCGAGTCCTTCGTGTCCATGTCCAAGACCGTCATACGAAAGAGCATGCAAGTGGTTTTCCTTCATAGAGTCTTGAGTAGGGAAAACGAAAATTTAGTATGTAGGGATGACTAACCCTGTGCCGCTACGTCCTAGAACAAGGCATGAGGATGGATGCGTGATAACGCGATATTCGGGGGACCTGATGGATAGGTCAGAACATCCCTTGGATAGGCATAACGGGGACAGGCGCACGAGACTGCAAACATAAAGCTATGTTCGTCGAACTTCTGGATCGCTGTGAGAGTGAACGCCAGGCTTAAGCACGGCGAAGATATGTATCTCTCCCAATGCCTACCTTCGAAGAAGTTTCGAGATAGGGGGACAAACTTCTCAAGACTAATTAGGATTGAGACCTCAATGTCAGATCCAGCCGCTTCCAAGTTGCGCACTCACGAAAGAATTCGGTGCAGCTAATGACGAGTAGTTATGAGTGTCAGCAGCTTACTGACTGGTTGAGATACCGGCGCACCTCGAGAAGATGAGACTCGTCAACCTCCATGTCTGCGCCTTCTTCGTTCCAGCGAGAAGTGTCAAGGGGAGAGGATACTGTTGGCGGCACAGTCTCAATCCCCTTAAACCGGATTCGAGTCTCGCCACGGTCTTTGCATCTGCCCACCAGTAGAGATGATTACACGGACGTGGTTTGCTTTGCACTGACACCACACACCTCTCGATGTATTCCTGACCTCGCCGGGCAAGCTGAACAGCAACAAATTCCCAGAACTTTACGTCGACTTCGGATTCATGAAACAATCCAAAAACTCGAATGACTGCAGGTTTGATGGTTAGTAAACACTGTTTCATAACTCTCATTTAGTAACCGCTGACATTGACTCTCTTTGCCTGTAACTGTCGGAGCGCCGAAGTCGATGTGATATATGAGACGGAGGCCATCTCCGAGATCAGCAGTGTAGATAGGGATTACAAAGTCCTCCCTCAGGAGTTTTGTCTTGTTTTGTGGGGGAAAGAAGCCAACAGACAGTTGCCTTCAGCAAGTCAAGCGTGAGTATTCGATGAAAACGAGCAACCTCGGCGCTTCAGCTAACCTTATCTTCTTCTCGATCCTCAGAAATACATCTTTCTTCTCAGCGATGTACTCCCTCAAACGCCTGATTCCACGTTGAGAAACGACTACGGGCCAATTTCCAGATTTCGGCTTGGTGGAGAGGTTCAGATACTTGGCAATGTCTTCGTGCTTAAGCGAAAGGTAGTGCAGTGGAGATGACGTTCCTGATCCCGGAGAGGAGAGCACGGGTTTTTGATTGATTCCAGCTGTGGCAGGAGTAGACGACACTGGGCCCGATGGGACGATCTTCCCGGAGGTGGGTGGAATTCCCGGAGTGATAGTTTTGAAGAGATTGTCGATAGCGAACTCCTCAATCTCGCTATGGACGCACGACGCAAAAAAATTCTGGGGATGGAGGCGTCAGAAGGCTTCAGAGATGAAACCATGAGTTCCTACCTCAAGAAACCTAGTCAACAGCTTCGGGAGATTGGTTATGACCGCTGGGCCGCTTGAGGCCGAAGATTTGGCCTTGGAGGCAGTTTCATACGTGTCTTTCGTCGAGGAAACGCGGCTGGTGGAAGTGGTTCTAGTGTGGCGGGGTTCTCGTTTTCCTGGCTTGGTCGGGGAAGTCGGTCCAAGCTGAGGACCGGCTTTTGCGCCATGGTAATCAGCCTCCGCGGACTCCAAATCCACAGTCGCGGCTGTGTAGGCGTTGTAGTCCTCCATTACGGTACGCTCTAGAGCGATATGAGGCGGGATGGTGATGAGAAATGCGCCAAGTTTGTCTGCGCAAGCTCGGAAGATGGGAGTGGACGTTGCTAGAGATTTTCGAAGGGCCTTGGTGACCCGATTTCGGAAGGTAAACGCGTGGTGAGTACCTAGAAGGGAGCAGAAACGGGTTAGGTGACAAGCCCGCGAGGACGAAGAGGGTAGCTACTGACTTGATGTTAAGATAGCCTCTAGAAGCCCTTGTATGCCATTGATGAGGATGTCTAGAAGAAGCGGTATATCTTCTCGCGATGTCGCCATGATCACGAGTAACTCTTCCAGAGCTGCATACAAGTCTGCTCGGGTTTCGATAGGTCCTGGGGCCGTAAATTTGGCCAGGACTATTTCAAGATCCATGAACCAGAGTCTTTGTCAGGTTGAGAGACGTTTGTTGGCGTGTTGAAGCAATAGTCAGAGAATGGCGGGAAGTAGGAGTTGAATAGATACCTCCACATGCCATTCTTCTTATCAGAGCGTCGCAGCTCTTTGGGAGGGCCAGCTTTGCACCAAAAGCAGCGGGCCTGGGATTTGGGGATGTGGCCGAGGCGTGCCCTCGGTGAACATGTGTTAACCCTCCACGTGACCATCCTGTGTTACCCCCATTCTTCGCGTCACTGACACAGAAAAACGAGCGGGAAATATAACATTTGATCATATCGAGAAAGGGTACATATACTTTATCTGAAAATAGAAAAAGCTGGTCGAGTCTCGATGCAGAATACATGGGAATATGTTCAACCAGGAAGCACAACAAACAAAAATAGGCTATATGTATATACCAGACTCATCCGGAGCAAGTTCGAACGAAAGAAGGATAAGGTGGAGTCCCGCTGAGAGGACGCGTCCACGCAAGGAGATTACGGAGCTTTGGGCCAGGCAACGCGCCCGGGAGTGCGAGGGGAGCACCTGGGGCAGGGCAATAAACTTGGCGGAAATTGAGTTTTGTATTTGTCGTATAATACTCACCTCAGCACGACGTATCCAACACCTGGCCCTCGGGACTCTCCGCACCAATTTCATGGAACGAATTGGGATTCACGACCGGGTGCAACCTACCTTCGTCATCGAAGTGCGTCGTGCTGTTGTTGGCGGAAATCGCCACTCGGGCTCGTTCCGCAGCGTCGGTGCCTGTCGTGTCGTCGTCGGCGTAGTTGTAGAACTATCCGGAGGAGGGTAAGTTGTTTGTCATTTGTTGTGAACGTCTTCGATCCTATCTTTCGAATCGCCTTGCTGGTCGTCGAACTGCTTCGAGTAGGGCGAGTTCTTGATTGTTCCGAGGTGGTCCGTGCAGCTCGTGGAAAACGCTCTTATCAGACCAAGACTAAATGTTATTGAGGGAGTAGATGAGAATCTCGCCTCTAAAAACTTGGTCATTTTTTTCGGAGACTTGGAAGACGAGGGCGGGTTAGTTCACTGGTGTTGGGTGGGAGGTTGTTCTGCCTGTCGAGGTTGATCCTGGAGCATCTTTCCTTTTGCGTTGCGAGGTGCTCGGCTTCCGGGCAAAGTATTTCCCTTTCCTTTTTCTGGTCTAGTTGACGTGACCGTGGAGTTTTATTGATCGCTCTTTTGCGGGATGGTGCTGGATCCCGGTGCCGCATGCTGTAGGGCAGCGACTGAGTCCATGAAGCCATTAAACGATTCAGTAACGCTCCCATCTAATGTGGTACCTTGCGCAAGATCCACGAGAAACGCTCCCAAAGATTCAGCAGCTGTCCGGACGGGGGGATCTCTGACGAAAAGGATTTTGGGGCTTCCTTGAGTACCTAGCCACGAAACTTGATGCCTTGTGGTGTCCTGCATTACGGAATACCCAGATCATGCCGGACGAGAGCTTCTGATCGAGCGGTTAAACTAAACCTCACTAGATGTCAACACTGCCTCTGGTAATCCGCGTGTAGTAGTATAAGCAAGAGTGTTTATGATCGACGCAACGGACTAGACAAAATTGGGAGCCCGGAACTTAAACCAAAACGTGTTCTAGTCCTACAGAGATACGGGTTCAGATGAGTTTCTTTCCAAGTATGACGTGAGCGATCGGAGTGCTGGACAGAGAATCCAATGAAGATATGCTTGAGTACAGGATTGCCTCTTCTTACCTTTGGATCATAGCTTCGCGAACGCCCGGAGAGCCATTAAACACCATATACGTCGAGTCTGGGATTTCGTGACGGGCTCAAGTCGGGATCAGGAGATTAGATGGTGAGCCCTGTGTCGGATGGGATAATGCTTGCGCAGCGGACTGTTTGTCCAATCGACCGAGCGAGCTTAGAGCCTAGGCGTTATGTTGGCGATATCCAACCATGTGCAACTCGTAGAGCCTGAGGTAACTAGTAGGGGTCTGGTTGAGGCGTGTGAAGATGTACATCAGTACCATCCCTTGGCACTCTTTGTCATGTACTTGGCAATCTTTGTCATGTAATTGGCACGTGCGAAGGACTTTGTGACTGCACCCTCGCCGTTGATGAGGGGGCCATGCCTACCGCCCGAGACTCCGGAAAACAGCTCCAGACTGCATGGCAGAATTGACTCTGGAAGGGTCGTATCCCTTGACCAGATCGTGAGCGACTCGCGAGGATCTCCCTTTCCCCATTCCTCGGGTGGACAATCTTGCAAAATGGGCAGGGAGCACCCGAGAGACAGGGTTTTGAGGCGGTTTGGGGGGATTTCTGTATTTCTGTAGGGAAAAACAGAACGGCTTTGAAGGGGCGAGCTGTTCATACAGTACTTCAAACTAACCATACATGGGATGAAAATTCACGATCGGACACGACCAACCAACATGTCTCAGAGTATAATCCTATCGAACGCAAGGAACAGAAAATACATTCCGACCGGTAAGTGCACAATCAATCCATGGTCATATAGATCCACCGAGTGCAGAGCGAGTGACGGAGGCGCACTTGAACCCCCCCCCGTCCCCCAAGAGAGCAAATCCCATTGAGCCTCTTTTTTCGTACACCCTCTCAGTAAAAATCCTAGTCCCTACTTTCGTCATCCATGTCACGCCTCAGCAAGATAGCGTTCACAGTTGCAGCCGTTCCTTTCCCCCTCACCCGGCGGCCAGATGGTAGCGCACCGTCTCCAATGAACACATCGGGTTCACCCCCCTGGCGCACTCCAAGCCCGCTTCAATCCACACCCGTGCTCATTGCAAACATGGCCGCGTCCATTCTATGCGGTGTTTGCGGCCTGGTTGCGGCGGCGGTACTACCCAACATCGAATTTTGGGATCGAAGGACCGCAACCCCGCAAGAAGAAGCGAACGCGAACACAACACCGTCACCAGCCGTTGTCCGTAGTCGAAGCAATCCTGTGGTCCAAGTTCCGATAGAAGGAGAGCATATGAACACAGGGTAGTCCAGCCGATGAGTGAGTTCCTGAGGAGCTTGCAAGTTAACCCGGTACCAACCACTTTCGGCTGACTCTGCCTCGGGCCAGCGCCACGTCTGATTTGAATTTATGCCGTGCCCGGTCCCCTGAATACATCATGGCACCGTGCTCGCCATTGTCTCGAGTTGCTTTCCGTATTATTCCCCACTTGATAATTTGATGTATATTGAACACCCACCCGTCATCGGTGTCGCGCCTTTCGGCTTTCGAGTGGCAAGTGACAACAACTTTTGGTTCGCCACTGATCACAAAAGTGTCCAGGGCAGGTCTAGTTAAGCTCACACTTCGGTCGGCGAAGAAATCCTCGGTGAGCGGTGGAACCTAGGTAGAGAACTCCACTCCCCGGGTTAGGGTGCACAGCCGAAAGTGTTTCCGCCTACACACTCCCTTATGGCCTATCTTTTCCGTCGCCACAACAATATCCCAAAAAGCCGACTTGACATGTGGACGCAACCTTTGACGTGACCAATATTACCCTCTCTCCCTTTACACGTGCCAAGACTTGCAAACCGAAGCAGGTGACGATAAGGGCAGCGCGCCGAAGGCGCCAAAGCAAGAGAGTTCTAGATCAGGTCCTGTTTGAATGCGTTTGCTTCGGCAGCATTAGTCCCCTTGCACCTCTCACCACGCTGGCCGAAGCCGACCGCTTACGTCGCAGAATACCATCTACCGCTGACCGCAGTCAGTTCCTCGAGTGCACCGTATGCTACATAGAGTGAATTCCATCCCTCTCACACGAGGCTCTGCCGGTGGAGTGGGATTCTGACATCGCATCCTGCGAGGCTAAGTAATTGAAAACCCAGGGTAAACGCAATTCCCTCGTATAGTTCCCAGAGCTTAAACAAGCAAATTGGGTTCCAAAAATGGCTGTTTTTGTTGTTTCCAATTAGCCACTTTCCAACTCGTCTCGTGCCATGAGGCGACCTTCGCATCCTTGTTCACCCGGCCGACTTGTGATGTCTGGTACTTATGACCTCCGCCGATGACCCTTTAACATGATTCTTCCGAGATATGACCGGAGCTTGGGCACCCTGTAGACGTCAGCGACTGGTATATGTACCTCGTGGTCGTTAATCGAGAGAAACTTCGCTCGTTCCGCACACTCGGCGTCCAAATGACGTCAGGATCACGTGAACTGCAGTGAGATATGAAAAGCCAATCCAAGATGAGATTTCATGGAAACATGCCATAATTCTATTCGAAAAAAAGACAGGAGAAACAAACTAGTGAATACCGATACAAAGGACGTGCTACACGAGGAAGGATAAGTATCTGACTGGCATGAATGCAACAAAAAGGGTGGGGTATAACTAGAGCCGACAAGGACGACGGCTCGAGAGCACAAAGAACAAAAATTTTAGAGAATGACCAATATTAGTAGCGGTGAGGAATATACGAACGGTCGTCGCAATCGTAGCGCAACGTGCAAGAAGACGTCCCCTCTCCCGACTTTTAGCTCACCACACCACCAGCAGACTAGCCACGAACGCCAGCACCAACATCCTGAACCCACTCGCAGCAGCAAGGTCCACCCTTCCAAGCGCCGCGCTCTTGCTTCCCTGGTTGACCCACTCCCTCCAGTTGTTGTCCATCTGCAAGACGAACGCCTGGCCCTCGGGACTCTCCGCACCGATTTCGTGGAACGAATTCGGGTTCACGACCGGGTGCAGCCAACCCTCCTGATCGAAGTACGTCGTGCCGTTGTTCGCGTAGAGCGCCTCTCTGGCCCGTTCCGCAGCGTCCACGATGTCGCCGTAGTGGTCGGGCTCGTATAAGGTGATAGCGCGGTACACGGTCGCTGCGAAGAGCGCAGTCGACGCACAGTCGGTGCCCGTCGTGTCGTCGTCGGCGTAGTTGTAGAACACGCCTGAGGAGGGCAGGTTGTCCGTCATGCCGTTGTGTACGTCTTCGATCCAATTTTTCAAATCGCCTTGCTCGTCGTCGAACTGTTTCGAGTAGGGCGAGTTCTTGATCGTTCCGAGCACGCGAAGCATGCCAGCTGCGGCCCACCCGTTTCCGGTGCTCCAGTAGCCAGTGTCGTTGAAGTTGAACGCGTCGCCGCCGGGACCCTGTGGACCCGCCGGGTCGATCGGCGCGGTGGTGATGTGTCGCCACAAGTGGGTGTTTGAATCGTACAGGTATTTTCGGTAGAGTTTGATTTGGTTGTAGGATTCGGCGATTAAGCTCGTGTTGGAAGTGAGGACGCCGTAATATGCCTAGAAAAAGAAAGAGGTTCGGAGGTAAGAACGCACTTCCGCGGACGTTGTGCTTTGTCATGGAAACTTACGAGGAACGGAGGTACCATGTACACATAATCGCTCCATAGCTGAACGACCTCAGTCCGATGGCTGATAGCACCATCCGTGGACCTTGGCGTTCCGTTCAAGAGAGCGTCGAGCTGGTCTTCAGCGGCCGTATCCCAATTTGCTCCTGGCGCTCTTGTCCAGTTGCCCAACAAGACACCCACGCCGATGCTAGCCGGGTCCGCAGCGGAGCCGTCTGCCACTAGTTGCTTGCCCGAGCGAGTGTTGACGACGCGCCGGGCGATGTCGAGGACGGGGTCGAGCGTTTGGGCGGAAGGTGGTGTTGGGGTGAGGTAGTTTGAGGAGAAGACGCTCATGGAGGGGAAGTCGACTTCCAGGAGAGTTTGGATGCGGGTGCCGATCTCCCAGCTGCGAGTGAGAGTGAGAATGAGAGAGATGTAAGCTTGGGCATGGTGGAGGAGAGGTGATAGTGGTTGTTGCCAGCGCGTACCTAGCAGTCGAACTTTGGTTCATGCGAGCCCTGACCAAATTGAGCGTGTTTGAATTCAGCTGCACTGGATTGTTGGCGCCG
This sequence comes from Tulasnella sp. 408, assembly GCA_019633405.1. Taxonomy (NCBI): domain Eukaryota; kingdom Fungi; phylum Basidiomycota; class Agaricomycetes; order Cantharellales; family Tulasnellaceae; genus Tulasnella; species Tulasnella sp. 408. Next base: position 1,562 of record WSTX01002738.1, on the reverse strand, counting down.
ACGAGGCTCGAGAAGAGTAGCGTTAAAGAGAGGGCATGTCGCTTCATCGCAAATAGACGTGAGTGGAGTGGAGATTGGGGGAGGGGGGGTTGTCAGTCCAGATTCAAACTTTTGTAATGCGGTTGGCAAGGGCTGGGGTGCTTGTAGATCCGGGAGAAGAGAGAAGTCGTGAACAAGCCGGCGTTTTTTCTAGACGTTATATACGTAGAAGAGGAGGTCTTGGTAGACGAGACAGGGGATGAGGACAAGAGTAGCGAGTGAGGTGGCTTGGAGAGGGGAGTCTGAGGGAGTATTGGCATCGAGCCTTGGTATTCTTATTTCTTGTGCGCGGCGCTGCGGACGAGTGTACGAGTGTCTCTCCACTTTCTTCTGTGCAGCAACGAACCCCTACGTCACCCTATCCATTTCACATGGCTTGTCGGCATTGTCGGGAGAGTCTCGGATAACTAAACTATCTGGGTTGTTAATGAACAAGTCGATAAGAATAGGCGGCGACAGGAGCAGGGGACGGGGAGCGTGGACCTATGGGAAGTGGTGACGTCGGTGGAGACAAGGCATAATCGCTGCACCCACCTTCACACCGCACCTTTGGATCCCCTTCCCCCATCACGATCAGGAACGAAAAGCAGTGACGCCACGCTCTGAAAGACTTCTTGATGACGACGTTTCGTTTACCAAGGAGCGCTACAAGTCGTCCAACTCTGCAAAACGAGATACGCGAACGTGCACCACGTACTCAACAACCTCCACCATAGTCAATCATAGAGGAACCACACTGCCGGTGGCGTGATGGCGTGCCGACATTGAAAGCACGCAAGCCTTGTGTGCCCCCTCCTCGTTGCTGGGTAATAACTGAGGCCTTTTGGTTACACTGCTTGGAGGCCTCTCGAAATGAACTTACTGTTACATCGTGGCCTATCTGGCATTGCGTAGGGCCCGTTCGGCTGTCAGTTTGAGGATGTGACCCTCGATCGACGCACAGGGTGGTGATAGTCACATCGCACGCATCTCAGCCGATTGTTATGTGGACTGGATCCGAGTGATTTTTCAGCAAGTGGCTTACCGGCGGTTGCGTAGCTCGTCTCGATAAACATTCTCCGTTTGGCCCCTTCCTCATTACACACTTCAACTCTCAATCAGATCCACTGGTTGATACATTCACATTCGAGCTTTGACACGAGGAATACAAGCAAATATACAATAAAGACAGTAAGACAGAAACGAACCCTTCTAAAAGCAGGATATGTCTGCCGAGGCAGACGGGACCTCGGGCGACAGTGGGTCGTTGATCAGTCCAAAGTCATCCGCCCTTTCGAGGTTTCATCTTCCAACCGCATCCAGCCCCTCGGCGTGATCTTCTTGAAGGCTTTCTTTACCCACGCCGTAACGCGGGCCGTCCCGTGGTGAACCTCGACCGCTTGTCCACGCCGGTACGAGCCCGAACTGGACGTCCTGGATGGCGTAGCGGCGACGTAGGGGTTGAGAGGTCGGTATTCGTCGTCGTCGTCGTCTTCGTACGAAAGGCCAGTAGGCCAGACGGGAGCTCCTCGATAGGGTGGTTC
>WSTX01002737.1:0-22110 GCA_019633405.1 Tulasnella sp. 408 | reverse complement strand
AGGCAAAGTTCTGCCAACGTATCGTGGTACTTGGGTTGCTTGCATTACCGGAACGCCGAGTACGGGAAAGCCGGCCAATTGGTCCGGGAAGCGTCCATCCTTTACGCCGAGCTTGGCTTGGAGGAGGATGTAGCACAATGCGACGCTTTACTCGACGTAATTTCTCAACTTATGGATGATTCACCGACGTAGAGACCCCACATCCCTTTTTAAGAAATTCCCTTCGGATTCCTACGTCGAGATATCCCGATAAATGCCAACCCTCCAATTCAGTAGCTCCTCCCGTTGTTACAGTGATTTTTCTACTCGAGTGTTCTATTAAGATCTTTTATCCGTTAATAGCCTTTAGATCTTAGTTTTTTGGGCTAAATCTAATGGTTCCAAGCGTGGGCCTGGCCTTTCTATATCGCTGGGTTGGACTCTAACGCTTAGAACACTGGGCTAGCACTGCATAGACACTACCCCCATTTATGTAAACATTGTACTTATTGCTAAATACTATGTTTTTTGTCGACCGTAGCACCGGTCTAACCTGGTCCCAGATATATATACTCTTTAAGTGGCGTAGGGAGTCTTATAATGATCTGCCCCGCATGATCAGTAGGGAAAACCCTCCCGCTTTTTGTTGTTCTACTTTCTTTTCTCCAAAGAGGTTGTTCATACAACCCCCGCATGTATGAGGGCCATTTTCAGTGTTCAGCCAAAATAAGAAGTCGGTCACGTCACACACATGAGTTCGACGAAACCTGTTTTGTGACACGGCTTCGCGCGATCTTCGCGACGGGCGGTCAAGCCACAGGGTTCGGCCCTTTGTCTTTGGAGGAAAACGACGGAGATCGAAAACGCGTGGTTCAAAACGATGTAACAACATGTACAAACAATCGGGAATCAGCTCGGCGTTGCCCAAAAGCATTGCCCTCCGGGCATACCTGGCCACAGCGCAAAACTTTATGAGACCCGAACGCCGCCTTAAGCTAGAGGTACGACCGTGCCGGGTTTACAATAGCTGAACGGGTGCGGCGATCTGCAACCAAATTCACAAACGGTTAGTACTGGCACGGTACAAGAGACCGACCACCGCCGACAGGGAAGAATAAGAGACAGTGAACCCAAAACGTGGTTAGGATAGATAGCGCTGAATAATGAAGAAGGACTGTAAGCATGCGCGAAACGTCGGAATCGGACCAAGTCTGAGTCGTAAGCAGCGGGACACTCGATAAGGACATAGCGCAAGGGGATGGCACATGGAATAGTCTATTATACGGATAGATAGGCGGACACGAAAGGGTGCTAGGCAGGAATGGCAAAGGTAGAACAAGCCTCGAGGCCAGAGCGTTAGGGGCCGGTGCTCCGGGGGAAGGGGGGGGAGCGAACAGTGGGAGAAACAAATAAGGCCATCGCCAGAGGGGTGATTTTCATTTCTGGTGTGGAGACCTGGTCCACGCTGTGGCCAGGAATCACTCAAAGGTTTGGGAGACATGTATCGGTTTCGAAACGAATACTCCAAGGCCGAAGAAGTGTATGTTCAGGCCCGCGACATCTCCTCTCAAACGGGCAGTCAGCTAGGCTTCGCGCAGTCGCTCAACGTTTTGGGAGATGTGTACCAGATGCGAAGCGAGTATTCCAAAGCCGAGAAACAATACGTCCAAGCGCGCGACATCTTCTCTCAAATTGGGGTCCAGATCAACTTTGCCCAAACACTCAACAGTTTGGGAGACGTGTACCGCATGCGAAGCGATTATTCCGAAGCCGAGGAATCTTACGTTCAAGCTCGGGACGTCTACTCTCAAATTGGAAATCAGCTCGGCTTTGCCCAAACCATTGAAAATTTGGGAGATACTTACCGGCTGCGCAGCCAGTATTGTAAAGCTGAGGAGTTGTACATCCAAGCACGGGACATCTTCCTGCGAATCGGGGACCGGCTCGGTTATGCCCAATCCCTCAAAAGTCTGGCAGACATGTACCACATGCGAGACGAGTACTCCAAAGCTGAGGAAGCGTACATCCAAGCCCTAGACATCTACTCTCGAATCGGAAATCAACTTGGCATTGCTGAGTTGGCGGTGCAGTTAGGAGACGTATACCACGTGCGGAACGAGTATTCCAAAGCCGAGCAATCGTACATTCAAGCTCGCGACATCTTCAGTCTCCTCGGGAGTCAAATGGGCTTTGCTCAGTCGATTCAAAGCCTGGGAGACCTATACTTCATGCGAGGCGAGCATCCCGAAGCCGAAGAATTGCCAGTGTACATCCAGGGCCGGGACATCTACTCTCTAATCGGGGATCAACTCGGCTTTTCCCAGTCGGTCAAAAGATTGGGAGCCGTCTACATGGTTCGAAGCGACTTCTCCAAAGCTGAGGGATCGCTCACTCAGGCCCGGGATATCTGCTCACAAACTGGGGATGAGCTCGGCGTTGCCCAGTCGGTGAATACCTTGGGGACCGTGTACCGCATGCGAGGCGAGTATTCCAAAGCTGAGGAGTCCTATATTCAGGACCGTGACACCTTCTTGCAAGTCGGGGATCATCTCGGGCTCGCCAACTCGATTCATGGGTTAGGACACGTCCAATCAGCTCGGGGAGAGTACGCCAAAGCCGAAGACTCGTTTTTGGAAGCTCAACGAACATTTCGTCGAATTGGGCACATGCGCAATTCGGCCAAGCTATCGGAGCACTTGGCCTCCCTGTATTACCAGCAGGCTCGGTACAACGAAGCCGCAAGATTCCTTCGGGAAGCCTCCACCGCTTACGCTGAACTGGGTTTGGAGCATGATGCAGCGGACTGCGACGCCTTTCTTAACAAACTTCGTCGATTCACAGAAAAGTTACCTACTTAGAGACTACATGTATTTTTTGGGGGGGGGGCGGATTCCTACGTCGAGGCTTCTTGGTACATGTTGTGCTTCGAATCCAGTTAGCTCCACCCTCAAGTTAAAGTTCTGGTATCTATAAGGGCATTCTTTAGCGACTGCCGTTATTTTCCCATCGCCCTATAGGGTGAAGAGGTTTCTTATCTCAATCTGTTAGGCTGAATTTTTGAGTAAGATGTGTGGCCATGGCTTTTCTAGAGAACTGCGTTGCTCAATCGCCTGGGACGCTTTGAACAGTGGACCAGTTCTTACACACACGCACGCTCCATTTGATCCAAGATGAGAATACGGCGCATCTCGTGGTGTGCTCTCGAAGTATGCAGGTCCAAGAAATGATTAAACGTTCACGACACAAAGGGTAAGATAAAACAAAGGAAGTAATAGAAAGACAATAAAGAAAAAGGAAGTATTCACAATCCGTATGTTCCGGAGAAGCTGAACTCTCCAGAGTCTTTGTTCCACTTGACGTTGATGTTGGGCGACGTGATGCGGAGGCTGCCGTAGCGGATGGAAGTCTCGATGTAATTCGTGTCGAGGATGTCGTACAGCTGCTCGAGAGTGATCTTCGTGGCCTTGTACTTTGCAGGTTCAGATAATTGCATGAGCCGCTGGAACACAGCTAAGCAGGGCGATGTGACGTGGTCATGAGCGCCAGTTTTAATCTCGGATTGTGGTGGGTCCAGCAGAAGGACGGAACCACACACCTGGGTCAGGCGCGACGCCCTGATACATCCACTTCGCCGAGCCGCCCTTGCAGCTCGGTTTCCACTTAATGCACGGTATAGATGACGTCAGTGGAAAAGATACGACGGTGAACTGCACAAAGACGGCAGAAAACGTCTCGCACTTACCGCCATTTGCTTCTTGATTTGGCTCAATGCCGCCCTTGCCAACTTGGTGGCCGCAGCCTCGAGCTCATCCTCAGACAAGGCTTTGACGATCCTAGTGCCCGCCGCGCCAGCTGCGTCGCCAACCGACAACGCCGACGCGTATTGCGCGATGAGGAACAGCTGAGTTCTCATTGCAGCTTGGTCTGACGGGACAGTGAATCCGTTGGGGTTGGTGACGATGGCTTGGACGAGCTGCTTTGCTTGCGCATGAGGGTCGACTACCGCTTTTGCCTTGGGTGCTCGAGGTTTCTTAGCGGCGGGCTTTGAGGCTGGGGCGTAGTCGTCATCGTCAGCATCGATGGAGGCGTCGGACTTGCGTTTTGCGGCCGGTTTGGAGGTAGAGGAGCCCGTAGCGAGGAGCTGTTGATCTTGCAAAGGGTAGGCGAAGGTCAGAAAATCCATGTTGTAGGAATACTGGACAGAGGAGGGAGGAGGGGGACGAGATTGGGGGAGATACAGGTCGCCTCTTTTCTTCCGCCCTTGTATTTGAATGTCGGCCGAGGGTCACGCACCTGTCACGTCCCTTAATTGTTTTGATCCGACCCCCTCACGCCCTCCCCGCCTCTGATGCACGAGAAAACAAAGTGCCCGTCGCATCTAAATCTTCTAGAAAACTACGCGAAACATCCTCTAGATCTAAAGAACCAACACCCAAAGCAAACCAAAAATGATGCCCATGAAACCAGCCCACCAGTGCCAAAAGTCCACGTAAATCGATGAATGCACCTCGAATCGGCGCTCTAAGGGGGTATCAAACTCGACCTTCAACCGATGCACGGCACCAGGTGTCTTGTCCTCCGGTACGACGAACAACGTCTGCCTCGACGCGTCGTACGTCCAATCGCACTCGGCCTGCTTGTCCTTCGACGAAGAGTACGTGACGATGAGCTTTCGTCCCTTAGAAAGGAAAAGAGGGACGAAAATCTCCGTCTCGCGAGCGCGGATCGGAACGTGCGACAGCGGCGGCTTCGCGACGGAGACGGCAGAGTTGCTTGAGCGAGACTCGTGCGAGGGATTCGCCCAGTCGAACTCCCAAACTCCGGTGTTCATCTCGTAGTCCTGGCGAAGAGGGATACCCGCGACCTTGGCCGCATAAGGTCGGACGACAGCATGAAGGATCCGGCCACCTTCGTCCAGCTTTTCGTTGCTCTGGTCCAACGGCAACTGGAATCCGGCCTTTTCCTTTCGGCGTTCAAGATACTCCTGTTTGCTGAACCACGAGAAATTCTCCCCGTTCCAATAATCGCCGTGCGAGTCCACGTTGTCCGGGTTGTAGTTCCAAAGCCTGAAAAGGGGCATGTTCCCGTCAGCGGCCCGACCTCGTCTGTCGGCAAATGACGGCTGCCTACGTGAATCCCACAAGAGCTCTCTCCAAGCCAGTCAACAAGGCGTCCATCATCCGCTCTTGCCATTCAAAGTTGCGAGAAGAGAATGCCTCTTTTTCGCTAAGAGAAGATGTTAATGATGAGGTCTCCCAATCATTCCACTTCACCTACTTCATGTCCATCGGTATCCCAGTCTCGCCAATAAGGACAGGGTTCTCTCCCAGAGACTTGTAGCCTTCTTCGACTATAGTTCTGAGCTGAAGGGCGTAATTCTCTCGTGCAGACTTGTGTCCCCAATAAAACGCTTTCCAGACAGGGAGGCCCTACACATGAGGTCGCTATCAGCATCAAGAGACGGTAATCTGAATATGCTTGAGAACGATACTCACTCGAGATAACCCTTGAACATTGATCGAAAGACGGCTGAAAGCTTTTGCAAAGAGTGCGTTGAGGTCGTACCTGGGATTGAAGAAGTGAGAAGAGATGGCGACGAAGTCGGCTCTTCAGTTCTTACCAGTGCGGAGCAAAAACCATATTTGCGGGGCGCTTATCTGGAGTCCAAGACCGAGGACAAAACTGGATTGGACGGAAGGATCCGTCAGACTTGAAACATTTAAACACGTCGCGTCCACCTTCCCTCACCTCGTTCGGGATACCCTCAGCGAACACGATCTTATCTTCCCCGGCGATGTTTCGAACGCGTTTGGCCCATCGTGTGACGAAAGGGTACCAGAAGTCTGTGTACCAGTTAATCTGTTGGCGCACGAGCCGTCCATTCAGCCATCCACTGCTCTCAAGTGGGAGTAGAAGGGAGATCACGCACGGGTTCTCCGTCACTCGGCCTGCGAGTGAAGTACGCCTCCTTCAGCACCACACCTTCCTTCTTAACCTTGTCGTAACCCCAAACGCCGTGCGACTCCCAGATGCATTGACCGGCTGTTGGACCATCTGCTCGCCAGACCTGAATAGCGATGAAAGTTAACACGATGAGATGTCGGTCGCGAATCACGCTAAGAGCGGCTGACCTTCCGCCCGTTGAGGTTTCGCATATTTCGAGTGCTTAGGCTGGTCGGCATCGGGAATGAGCGCTTCCAGTAGGGGACGAGAGTTGGATAACCTGCTCCGAGCATAAAGGACTGGAGCGCCGATGCTAAATAGGATGTTAGGTCGACCTGGTTGGCGACAACGACCGAGAACAGCGGCACTCACGAACGTCATTGAGGTGCAGGTCAGTATTGTAATCGAATTGGTGCATGCTCGGTAGGCCGATGTAACCGGTGTGAGGTTCGTTCATGATCTAGCGGACGAGACAAGTTCAACAAATAGTCCCTTTTACGATGGAGAAGGAAGACTGACCTCGAATCCAACGATGCCTTCCAACCCGTTCAACCCTTTCACAAGCCAATCGTAGCAATCAAGATACGCATCTTGCAAGAACTTCTGTACATGCACTTTCTCTCCGTTCCTCTCCACGAGCACTTTAGGAGCGAAAATCTCCCCAGCCCAGAAGAGGGTGTTCATCGTGCTGCATGCAAGTTTTTGATAACCCGTAGGCCACCTTCCTCGATCGACTTCCACTCCGGGTACCTTCACGCCTCCGATGTAAGCAGCGCCCGTTTCCTCGAGGGCGGTGAGGTCGAACCCAGCGAGCTCTAACGTCCATGCCGGTGCGCCGGACCCGCCGGAGTACCGGGACCAGACGTCTTGATGCATCGAGACGAAGGCCGTCATGCCGAATTTAGGTAGGAGTGCGAAGATCGAGCGGAGGTAGGTCAGGTACTCGGTGTCGTATTGGCCACTGCAGGAATACGTCGGTCAGTTCAGCGCCCTTCCATTGAGGTTAGCCGTGACAGGCCTACGTACGGTCCGGCATGTTCCAGCGCCTCCCAAGTAACCATGAACCGAATGAACGTTAGACCCCATCTTCGCAGCCTGGGTGGAACGGCCTTGTTAGTCCCTTACAGATTCACGTTGGGACGAGTATACCGGTCCACCCACCGGGCAAAATGCTCTGGAGCCTCTTCTAGAGGAAACGGTCGTCCAACGAAAGTCACGCTTCTATGGTCATGTAGCCAAGTCTCTGGGTCATGGTTCACTGGCCTTCAAATTCCTGTCAGCTGGCAGATCCCGCACGCAGCGATCGAGTGCTGGTAATATTACGCACGTCTTACTCGAGCCCGATACGTTTACACCTCTCAACGCGCACACCCGACCCCAACCGTCAATGAAATGGCGTCCATGTATGCGGATGTTGCCTCCGGTAGCGTCTGTCGTCCAGTCGTGTGCTGACGAGCGCGTTGAACCCGGTTTGAACGCTGGCGACGAAGAGGGGTGAAAGCCGGCCTCGGTCATTGGACTCCGTCGAGATTGGAATTTTTGGTGCCCTGAAAAAAGGATAGAGATTTGAGCTCTACTGGGGAAGGAGGCGGTCGAAGTGGGTGCAGAATTGGCTTGGAAAGGAGTTGTAATAGTAAGCTGGGCGTTGAATGGGGAGAATTCGAACGAAAGCTGGGTGTCACTGCACAGGGATTGGGCGCTGCGCGAACAAACAGCCTCGAGCTCGCGTGCGCGCCAGACCAACAGCCACCCCTACCTCCCTCCGTGTCAAGGAAGCTTATGTTCCCTTGCGTTCGCCAGTGCAACCTAACTTGCATCTGGCACAACTATTTGAATACAGTCTCTTGTGCATCTGCCTGAACCCTGTCTGAGTTCGAGCCCGCAGGTTCAAAGGCAACAAATGCCGTCTAACACCGACCCGAACCTCTGCAGTATTCTGGGCTTGCGATGTATGTTGAGGTTAGTGAGGACCTCTTACGGGGCTTACTCTGTAGGATCTTTATGTGAGAGGAAGTACAGGTCGATGCTGAAATAGGCAGGCATGTATCCTCCCTTTGGATTACCTTCCCCCACTCGCCTCGACTTCTATTCTCACATTGCGGTTGCGAGCGAAAAATACTTCTGCCGCAAATCTTTTAGATCTGGTACCAACTCCAAATCCGAGCTGAGAATCTATCTCGGTCGATCTCCCGCTCGCCTTGGGTTTAGTGAATTGACTCGGTCGAGGGAGATCGCACGGAAATCAACCGTCAAGTCCTCCTCACCACCCCGCTGCTTGCTTACCCGCCCCGTGTTTCTCTCGCATTTCGCTCTCAGGTGATTTATCTTACTGTGTCTTTTACGCTTTGCCACTCGACCGCCTCATTTCACCGATGACGATCCTCTCTAACTACAATTAGCTTTGTTTTCGCTGCTGTCGCCACCAGAGCGAAACCTCGGACTTCATTCGTAGCTCTGTACTCAATATATGATAAGGAGCAGTGGACAAGATTTGCAACACATTAAGACGATGACAAAACAAGACAAAGAGTGGGACGTCACGGTTTGAACCCGAGATCGTCCAGGTGGTACCGGTACACAGCAGCCAAGTGAAATTGAATGTATCCCTGCATGCAATGGCGCGATAGTGAGCGTATCAGCTTCGCTTTATTAGCCAAGTCTCACTCACATCCATGAAACCTTGCAAGTGCTGAACCAGAGCCTCGTCACCTCCCGCCATGGCAAGAATCCTCTGGCTGGTGTCAGCCAAATCTTTGGCCGTCTCGTGGAGAACGTCAACGGAATCCCTGTCCTGTGATGCTGCCATCAGTATCATGTAGTTTCCCGTCTCCCCTGAAAGCAATTCTTTGTAAAACGATAGTCTACATGGGACGAGAGTATAAAATTCAGCGGATAGGGCTGCATTGAACGGCTTACACGTCACTGAATGAGCACACCGAGTCAGGTAGCAAACAAAAAGTTAGTAGCGGTTAGGTTTCAAAGCGAACAAGGGAAATATACGCACTTTCCCAACGCAAGAAAACAACTGAGCTCCCTGAGAACAGAAGAGAAATGGTCAGCGGAGTGGTTACGTGCGCTCGGGCGGGCTCTTACGGAATCATTTGTATGAATGCTCCATAACTAGAACTGATGTACTTGGGAAATAGAAAGTGCGCATATGCGACACCAATGCCCGTCATGTTCCGGAGGAACCATGGGTAGCGCTTGGCATTCGGGCTGATGGCCATACCGCCAGTGACATTCTCCAGATATGTGGCATTCATAAAGTCGATGGTGGAACTGGTGATTGCTGCTGAACTGAGAACTTGCCAAAGTTCAAAGGCTTCATGGCACAGAGCTGCGCACTGCCCGAGAGTCGCGTCGGGTTGCGATATACCGTGTACGAGGCGGTGAGCAAATAGACCAATGGACTCGGGGTCGCGATGGCTAATGTCTTCGGCGTAGATGACGAGGCCAGTGTAAAGGGCGACGTAGTAGCGGTAGGGCATTGTGAGCATGCGGTACGCCGTTTCGGCCATGGAGATGCCAGCAGCAATGGCCTCGTCGAGGATCCTGGATGGCTCTAAGTTCAAGCTGGCGACTTTGGCGTGGACTTGGCGCCGGAGCTCCGGGTCGGGGGGACACTCGGGTCGTTGATAACCTGTTCCCTTCAAGAGGTCATGAAGGATGATGCTGATTTCTGCTGCTCTATCTTGAGGACTTCCGGACGTCATTGTACTACTTAGGACTATGTTACACATCATGTAGAAGTTGTTCAAGTTGGGACTTACAGATCCCCGCTTTGAGGTGCGGCAGGGCCCAATGCTTCGTAGGACTGTGAAGTCGGAGGCTGTCAGAAGCGAACAGTGAAGAGAGAGAATACACGGGTGAGGGAGAGAAAGCAAGTAAAGAGGAGAGAAGAGGGCCACAAGTCTGCGAGAAACGAATTGGCTGAATCGCCACAGCATATGTAACCGAAGTATAAGTACAATCGAATCAATAGAAAAACAGATAAGTCGCCGAGTTACACCGGAAAATACGCAGAGGTGTACTGCGAAGCAAACGGGAAGACGCGCATGACCGAATCCAATGATCCTACACACCCCAAAATGAGCTCCTAGGGCTCAGGTGCGGTCTTTAGCCCACGCCATGAGGCCGTGCATCAATCCCCGACGCATCCACTCAAGCGAGAGCCCATTGATTTATCAATTGTGTAGCGCCTGTCGCGAGAAAGGTATTTGAAAAGACGTCGGCAATCTATTTTGGCGCCTTGATGTGATCTTGGAAGGTGAAGACTTTCGAAATATCCCCACGCCTAGAACTGTTGGTCTGCGTTAATAAAGCTAGTGTTGTCCTGTGTATATCCGAGCTCCTTGAGCATTTGGCGAAGTTTGTGTGCAGCGGCGCACTCTGTCATATATTCCACTTCGTGGACGAAAGTTCCACAATGGGTGGTTGTTTCGCTGAATAGACCAGTTATCCTTATCACCACACGCAACCCGTAGAGCTTTGGAGACCATAGGGATATTGGTGTATGACCCAATCCGAATGGAGCGGTCTCCCCGACAAGCTTTCCTATGTCTTGAATGAAAGCTGGGCGCTAGCTGTTGCCTTGAGGCACTGAATCGTATTCAGAAGGGCCAGGTAATTCTATCCGCCACAAGCAAAGAATAGGATATGTCAGCGTAATGTAAGTCAGTGGGTCGAGGGGTTGGAAATAAGGAAATCCAGCGACAGCAGCTTTCTCTCCGTCAGAGATAACTCCTTCGAGAGTTCATTGGCAAAGCGACGCTATGCACGTCCTCCTTATCAAAGTGATAGATCATATCTAAGATCATCTGTTGACAGCTTGAGTTTCTTCTGTGGATGCCTCGGAGCTTGTTCGTCGAAATTCGGGCTGATTTGACCGGACCGCGCGAACAAACAAGCGTCTCGGGCACAACGACCTCGCGCCGTCCTACGGTAGCCTGCTTCCCCTCCGATCGTCAGCACAGAGCCAACCCATGCATGATCAATCGAATTCATAAGAATCGGTTTCACCTCCGAGATTCTCAGGCCCCAACCCAGATTCAACTTCCAGTCTCCAAGTCCGCAAGAAGCCAATTCCGCCGGTATCATCACAAGTTTTCATAGAATTCCAAGGTCGCACATGCATGCCAAAAGGAACTATAACCTATTAGAGAGTAACTCTGCGGTATTTGGATGTGAAAGGAAGCCCCGATGGTTACTGAAATAGACAGGTGGGTGTCATCCTTCTGGAACACGCTCCCCAGTTCGCCTTCAAACCCCCTCCCCCCAGATCGTTTTGAAGAGCAAAAATGCTTCTTCCGGAAAGCCTCCTTATGATATCTACCCAAGATCAGAGCTGAGGGGTGTAGCTTCGCTCTCCTGGGGTGGCACCCGGTAGATCTCTGGATGTTCATCCGAATCGAGGTTGAGGCATTTTCTTCTCACCACGCGATGCCTTTTCCCCAACCGATGCTGAAACGAGAGGCTTAAGCCGATCGCGACTTGCTCCGGGGCGTAAAAGACTTTAGTAGGTAACAGTGCTTAACGATCTGGGATCGATTTCTCAATCCGGAATGGTTTCAGCGCTAGCCGATCCGGATTAGCTTGGTGTGCCTGGTGCCCCACATAATCCCGCCTTCCGTCAGTCCATCTCAAAAGCGCCCCCTCCCCAGCTCTGCTCATCCTCAGCGACCTTCGACACCCCTCTCACTCACCTCTACTTCTTCTCACATCACTATCATGTCTCTCGATAACGCTCAAAGCATCGTTGAGGACTCTTCGAAGGAAGCCAGTCCGATCACGAGCGAATTACTCCAGAAATATGAGAAGCTCTTCACCCTCACCCCGGAGAAGATGCGTTCGATCGTCGACGCATTTGTGGAGACTCTGAAGAAGGGGTTGGAGCAGTATGGTCAGGTCGTGGTATGTCCTAGTCATTGTTTTGGCTTTGTCGGTGCTCGATCGTCTGACGTCACGCACGTGATCAGCCCATGATCCCCGCATTCGTCTTTGGATGGCCAACGGGAGAAGAGAAGGGCGACTATCTGGCTCTTGACCTCGGTTAGTGGAGCCCAAGAATGTTATTTTCAGGTTCACTTTTGCTGAAATTGCGTCCGGAAATAGGCGGGACCAATCTCCGAGTCTGTCTGGTCACCCTTTCGGGCGGAGGCAAATTCGAGATCAAGCAAAAGAAATATCGACTGACGGAGGAACAGAAGCAGATGGAGGGTTCCCTTCTTTTTGACTTCTGTGCGGACTCTCTGTCGGCATTCTTGGAGAGCGCTCGGGCCGAGGGAATTATCAAGGAAGGCGCAGAGCTCCCTATGGGTTTCACAGTGAGTTGCTGCAGCGTCAACCTACATCTTCGTAAGTTCTAAGCATTCGGGCACGTAGTTCTCGTATCCTTGTCAGCAAGACCGCATCGACCACGGTATCCTCATCCGATGGACGAAAGGCTTCGGCAACCCCAACGTCGAAGGTTTCGACGTCACGCAACTCTTCGACGATTCCCTGAAGAGGCACAATGTTCCCGTTACTCTTACCGCATTGGTCAACGATACCACTGGGGCTCTCATCGCATCTCACTATACAAACCCACGGACTCGGATTGGTGTCATCCTTGGCACTGGGTGCAACGCCGCATATGCCGAGCGCGTCGGGAATATCCCCAAGATGAAGGAACTGGGAATTCCAGATGACACTCTGATGTCGATTAACTGTGAATGGGTGCGTAAGCATTCATTTCTAGGTTGAGGCTGCTCTGACCATGTTGGCCGAACACGTAGGGAGCTTTCGATTCCTTCGAGCACAAGCACTTGCCAAGAACCAAGTACGATGAGATCATCGATTTGACCTCGAACAAGCCTCACGAGCAAGCTTTCGAGGTTGGTTGCTCAATAAGGTTATAGTTCGCTTTGACCATTACTAAGGACTACCGTCTTGCAGAAATGCATCTCGGGTCGATACCTCGGCGAGATCCTCCGGCTCGTCATGAAGGAGCTCATCGAACAGGGCGTCATCTTCCGCGGACAGGACACCTCCAAGCTGGATGAAGAGTACTGTTTTGACACAGCATACTTGAGCACGATGGAAAGGTGGGCTGTGAGATTCAAGCCTGGTGGCCGTCCATGTCACTGACTGGATCTCGATCGCCCATTCTTAGTGACATGACGCCAGAGCTTCTCGCCGTCACCAGCGTATTCTCCCATCACTACAAGATCGAAACTACTCTCGCAGAGCGTCAGTTCTTCAAAGCTCTCGCCAAGCTTATCGGTACCCGATCCGCGCGTCTTGCCTCCTGTGGAATGGCAGCGATTGTCAAGAAGCTAGATGTCCTCGACGAAGGTTGCAGTATTGGCATTGATGGAAGTCTTTATGATGTAAGATACTATCTAATTACCTGAAGAGCAATTCGTCGGTGTGAACTTACAATTTGGTTCGTTCTTAGATGTATCCTGGGTTCAAGGAGAGGATCCATGAGGGCCTCACGGACATCTTTGGGGAGAAGGGAAAGTAAGTAGAAGTCATTGGTGCACTTTTTTCTCAGCTAATAACTGGTTTTTCTTGAAGGAATGTGGTTACGCATCATGCCGAGGACGGTTCGGGTTTGGGAAGTGCAATCATCGCTGGTAGGTGACTGGCCACGCCGCGGATCTGGTATATGTTGACTCACGGCCGTTCCAACGTTTCTAGCAATGACAAAGACAAGAAAAGACAGGGGATTCTTTACCAATTTGTAAATATGATTTCATCTCAGTTATGGGGGAATGGATGTAATTGTAGTGTCATGTATTGCGTGACAACGTGACATCACGCTCGAGAGTCGTCACCCGACTTTTTCGACCACCACCTGCTCGACAAGTGCTTTATGCTTTATCATTATTATATTCAAGGCGGAACTTCATGAGCGATAATCATTCAGACTGGGAAGTTCTTCCCGATGATTCACCCTTACCAGAAGCGGTTCCTCTTCCGTGTGGCCTGACGGTACCCAATAGACTGGTGAAGGTGAGGTGCATTTCGCAGTGACGTGTTCATAACCTAGCCTCCACGAGTAACCCGATCGCGCACCTAATAGGCCGCAATGTATGAGTCACTAGCAAATTTCGGTGGAGGACCGCCCAATTCTCAGCACTTCAAATTGTATTCTCGGTGGGGCAGCGGTGGATGGGGCATGATTATGACTGGTGGGTGGTGAAACCAAAATATTATCCCCGATGGTGTATTCGTATCTTTCGACTTATCTTCTTTGTAAGGAAACGTCCAGGTTGATCCCTCGCACCTCAGTCTCGGAAGAGACCTTGTTGTTCCCGAAACCCTCTCCCCGGAAACAATTGCACCCTACGTTCAACTACGGCAAGCCATGACGACAGGCGCTAACAACCCCCGCGCACGCCCTCTGGCGATCCTCCAACTCAATCACACCGGTCGCCAATCCCCACTAATCATCGGTGGGAGGGGTATCTTCGGTGGGGCACCCTCCGCAGCAAGTTCCGTCCCAGTTCGATCCAAGAACAAGCGGGATGGCGTCATATCTCAGCTCGCGTATCGGTTGCTGTTTCCAACGCCCAAGACTCTTTCAACGGAAGATATCAGTACTGTGATTGAACGCTTCGTTCGAGGTGCACAGTTGGCACACGAGGCTGGGTTCGATGGGATCGAGCTCCACGCGTCGCACGGTTGTGAGTTGAGAAGATCTTCACATCAAGCTATTCAGCTGAAGAGGCCTCTCTACCAATAGATCTCATCTCCGGTTTCCTTTCTCCCAAGGTCCTTTAGATCATTCACCATTCAACCTCGTCTCGTGCTAACCCGATCGTTGTCTTAGACGAACCTTCGAACCGACCGCTACGGATTCCCCAAGGAACTCACCATTATTGAATCTATTCTAAACCGCATCCGAGCCACAGTACCTCAACCATTCGCTATTGGGATCAAGGTCAACGCGGCCGATTACGTGTCTGGGAGCGTTACGGAGGAGCAAGCTCTCGACCACATTCAGGAGATGGCGTCGTGGAGGATGTTGGATTTCATCGAAATTAGCGGAGGAGACTACGAACGACCAGACTTCGTAGCACCTGCTAGTCCGAGACAAGCCTTTTTCGCAAATTTTTCTAGACTGGCGTTGAAAGCGATACCTCAAAGAGATGGTATGCCTGTTATCATGTTGACAGGCTCGTTGGTGAGTGCCGTGTCTCCCCGGCTCTGCGAGTCTGTGACTCAATGTCATTGAATTTGACAGCGAACGAAGGCGGTCATGACCGGGACGATTCGCGATGGCCACGCCCATTTGATTGGTATCGGACGGCCGGCCGTCATATGCCCTAGCTATGCCAAAGCCTTACTTGAACCCCCTTCATCAAAGGCTGCCGAAGAGAACTTCTCCGTCGAGTTTCCGGATCCGCCATCCCCATTCTGGCTCAAGATCTTGAACACAGGCCTTATTGGCGCAGGACTGAATACGGCATGGCATTGCGCCTTGATGTGGAGGATTGGAAACGACAACTGGAGTGGGTTAGCCGTTGGGCCGGCCAGGCGTGGAACGTTAGCCGTTCCCGACATCGGAGGGATCCAAGCTTTACTCGAGCTGTGGCGCCCTTGGCCAAGTCACAGTCACATTATCATTCTGATGCTTTGTTTTGCGTTCTTTGTCGTAATATTTTTCAAATGATAGATGATACTAGGAGTTGGCATCCGGTGGGCCCGCAGGCGTATCGAGGTTACCTGTCGACAGCAATGGCGGTCCATACTCTCGCATATTGGTACGTTCCTGGTAAATTGGCTAAATCACATCCCTGTGATTCGTTCAGCAATCTGGACTTTTAGCCAAGTACCATATTCCATATCACTAACCCGAAACGTTCAATGTCGGGGGAAACGCAACTGGACAAAATCGATCTTAGCAGCCCCCTCCTCTCAAAATGCTGCCGAGAAGAGAGCGCCAGACTATGTCGTCACGGAATGTACTTCTGAAGAGCAGGAGCCATCTATCGCCTGAGCAGAGACTTCAACCCCATGTACATCGGTACGCACTTCAACTTGAGAGGTCCCGTTCAAGATTCGAGAAAATCTGACTGTATGGCATCTACGTTATTAGACTTGGAAATCCTCGACCTACCGAAAAGGCCGGTCCGGTGGTGCAATCATCCATGGACTGAGTAACTTAGGGGAGAGACAAAATGCGCCAAAGCAAATACAAAGCAGCATTATAAAGACGAAGGACTAGCATACACATGCCTAAAAAGGGGGCTAAAGATCACGGGTAAAAAAAACTAATAAACCGGAGCTTAATGGGACGAAGCGATTCCTGGGAGGGTCTGGGCCGGCGAAGTTTGTCGCGGTATAGCCAAAGTTCAGGGTAACGCCTAGGCGGGTGATTTTTCCGCTTCAACGACTTCAGCCAGAAGCCTGTTTGCCTTATACTGGGCCCATCTGTAGGAAATCTTACCCGAGACTTCAGCTGCGTCATGAAGAAAAAGCTTGGCTTCGGAATACCGAGCCTGGTGGAGTAGAGCTTCGCCGAGTCCCACCAGCGAAGTTGCTCGATCAACACTATATCCGATGGTTGTGTAGATGGCTACTGCTTGTTCAAGCGATTTCTCTGCATCGGAGTAGTTGGATCGCGCTAGGTAGATCCATCCGAGTCTCTGTAATGCGTTCGCTCGGCCAAGACTGTACCCGATGCTCGCGGAGGTAGCCAGTGCTTGATTGAAATATTCCTCTGCTTTCACATCATTGGATCGCTTTTGGTGAACCGTTCCGAGAAACAGCAATACGTTCGCCTTGCCAAGACTATCTCCAATATTTGTGTAAATGGATAATGCTTTGTTGAGATATTCCTCTGCTTCGTCAAATTCGAATCGCGATTGGTGGACCTGTCCGAGCTTCGTCAAGGCGTTCGCTTGGCCACTATCACTCTTGGCGCTCGTGTAGATGGCCAGAGCTTGTTTGAACGATTCCTCAGCTTCGGCAAAATGGTATCGCGCCAGGTGGATCTGTCCGAGGGAGTACAATGCGTTCGCCCGGCCGAAACTGTTTCCTAGACCAGTGTAGATGGCCAGCGATTGGTTGCAACATTCCTCCGCCTTATCAAGGTTGAATAGTGCGTTATGGCTATCGGCGGACCGGTACAAAGCCGTCGCCATCATTCTTTCGTCTCCTGCAGATCGAGCGACGGCGACACAAGCTTCAAAGAACTTTAAGGATTCCTTGTACCTGCTCTGCACACGGTGCATTTCGCCCATTTCCAGCAGAAGAGCAGCGGACCGGATCTGAGATGTTCCGTCTCTTCTGGTCCCGGGGATGGCGGATGGCTGCCACCCTTTAAAGTCAGTACTGTCGAACTTGCGAATACAGTCCTCGACTTACGACCCATTGGATAGCTCTCGAACATTCAGTCGCAGATGGTCGCTCCTGTGGCTCGGACTTCCAACATCTCACCATCAAGTCGCAGAGGCGGCCAATTTGCGAGAGTTGAACATCGTCATATAGTAACGGCAGTAGCCCTGTTACGACTTTGACGCTGATGGATTTGCTTGTTTTGGCTTCGGGGAAAGGATAATTGTCTGTCACAACCTAATAAGGAACGGGAGTTGTGAGGTAATGGAAGCATCGCGAGAGGAATTTCACATACCTCCCATGCAATCCAACCTAGCGCCCATATGTCGCTAGCCAAACACAGCTCCTCTTCGTTAAGAATTTCAGGTGCCGCCCATCGGAAGGACCAGCTTGGGCCGGTCAGCGTCAGTTCGGCATTGCTCGCCGAGACAGTAACCTCTGGACACCCGTCATCTGATGTGAGGTCAGGCTTGGTTGAGGCTGCTTGACGGCGAGGCGAACCACGAGTGGTGTCGGATCCGCGAGCCTCAGTCTGGATGCGCGCAGAACCGAAATCTGTAATAACGGCTCGATGGTCGGCGTTCACGAGGATATTGAGCTGAGGAAGGAGTTCATTGGCGGATAGCACCTGTTAGAAGTGTCGCAAGTACTCACTGATTTGAGGTCTCCGTGGCGGATTGGTGGCCGCCGAGTATGGAGGTACTCGAGTCCAAACGTCACATCTTTTATCTGGCAGGGTGCGATAGTATTTTGTCAATCGGATTCGATGATGATAACGTTAGGACATACCAAGGATACGCGCTCGGGCAACTCCCATTTACCGGACTGAAGGAACTCACGGACGTTACCGTTGGCTTCCCAAGGAAATATCAGCCACGCTATGTGCTTTTTTATATCTTCCACAAATCCAACGAGTTTGATGATGTTAGGATGGTCAAGCCCGTCCAATACACGCAGCTCGTTGGCGAAGGCCTGAGCGGTTGAGTCAGCCCCACTTCCAGCTCCGCGAGGTGAAACGAACTCACTCGAAGAAACTTTTCTTCATCAACATCATCGCTGATAATAAACTTCTTCACGGCTACTTGACTAGGTGCCTCCGATGTGGTATCACCCTCCACCGTGAGTGTGGCTACAACGACCTCGCCGTGGCTTCCCTTGCCAGCTAGAGTGCCAACGCCCGTGAAATTGATTCGAGTGGCTTCCAAGCGCCCTCTGTGTAGCCTTCCGAGGATATCTCGCTGAACGTAGTGTGTCAGCGAGGAAGATGTAGCTTGCAGAACGTCGTTTTGCCACTCACCGCAGACCGCTTTACGATCCTCGGCTCTTCGGACGCCGTATCTGACTGTGGATCGTTGAGATCAATTGACTCGAGCTGTTGTTCCAGAGATTTTCTTTCGAGTTGTACGTCCGCATTATTCGTATGACCCTCGGCTTCGAGGGGTTGGAGTGAAGGGGCCGACATCGTGTGTTGACCGTGGTCAAATCTGAGGAGCATGCGAAAGTGGGACCAACGATTAGGACCGGGTTGAGCGCTTAGAATCGCCTGTTCAAGTACTTTGCGGATAGGTCGAGTAGGAGGGGAGAGCAGTAATGGTTAGGGGAAATCTCTCTCGCGGCAACGTGGGATGGGGTCATCTCGGCTAGGGGAGCCGTAAGTCCGTCGTCCAAATTCGGCCATGTGGTTTGTCGGGGCTGTCTTGGAGGCAGTTGGAACTAGCGACCCAATTGCACTTTGAGCGTTCGGGTCTCGATTCACCAGTCCAGAGGAGCCAGGAGGCGGATAATTATCTGAATGTTCCATCGTCCTCCGAATCTAACGCGGCTGGTGATGGTGCGTGACTTCCTGCTTACACTTTGCCCCCTTTATTTTAGATGCACTAGAAACCCCTATTTGGAAGATGGGTGAAAATGCAGATGGAATTGTTGAAGTAACCCTCTCGGAAGGCAAGGTTGATGTTGGTGCGCTCGTAGATGAGTGCCATGTCTCCCCAGCCCTGGGAGACTGCGGCTCGAGGCCATTGGAATTGACAGCGAACAAAGGCCATCATGATAATGACAACTCTTGCCGGCCATGCCCATTTGATTGCCATCGGACGACCGGCTGTCACCTGTCCCAGTTATGCCAAAGCCTTACTTGAAACGTCTTCATCATATTATGAGCGCAGGCGTCTTCAATCGGCGTTCTCGCATGGACGACGTCACTCTCGCACGCAATGTTCATCAACGCTGACATATGCTTTAACAAAGCTCGAAAAAGTGCGTAATGCCTCGAAAAGTTTGGTCCACCGGCAACTGTTGAGGTACGAAGCTAGCGCCCGGATCCGGTGTCGCCTCGTGGCGTGTAACGGCAAGAAATTCAAAGGCTATGCACCACTTGACAGAGCGTGAATCTGAGTCGGCAGCAAATAGAGTTCTTGACGCTTGCTGTGGCTCGGGCAGACCAGGAAGGGTTGAGTTGGTTTTCGTACAGCCCGCTGGGCGTCGCGTTGCGTTCCATGTCCGTCGATGTGGGGCGAGGATTCCCACTTGTAGTACCCCATGGGACGCCATAACAATTCATTGAAATGCTATGCTCCACGATAGAGTTGTCCAGAGTCATCTCTGGCGTACCGCTCCACAACGTCGTTATGGTTGCGACTGGGCGCTGGACTCAATTGATGCCGATCAGGGGTAACTTACGTCAGCCCTGAGGATATTACCGCAGGTTTGCGAGTTTCTTGCTCTTACCATCTTCCACCACCAGTCCTCCCTCAAGTGCCGCTTCCTCGGGTGTTTGGGCAAGTCCTCGTCTGCTCTCTACTCTGTTTCGATTTCGACTGACGTCGCCAACCGACTTCAACGCTGTCCACTCCCTCCCCCCCCCCCCAACTTTACTCCAGTCGTTCCTGGGCAAAGCGATAAGGCAAAACATCGACTACCAAAACGGGACGCCATCTTTATAACGCGGGTGAATTCGAGTAACCCTTATGCCGTTGCGTCCTCTGACCGGGCTGGGCCGGACACCTTCGCCCCTCGAAGCGTCCTCGGGATGACTCTCTGACGATTCGCCGGGGCAGGGCATGGACTTCGGTCCTGTGGGGGTTATGGCCTGCCTGCGATAATGTTTACCTCTTCACCCGGGACCTCTTCTGCTGGCACTGTCGAGACGTCCTGCCCGTA
The DNA here is from genome assembly GCA_019633405.1 of Tulasnella sp. 408. Classification (NCBI taxonomy): domain Eukaryota; kingdom Fungi; phylum Basidiomycota; class Agaricomycetes; order Cantharellales; family Tulasnellaceae; genus Tulasnella; species Tulasnella sp. 408. The sequence goes on along the minus strand of WSTX01002737.1, from coordinate 1,704 downwards.
ATCGCTCCCGCTGTCTTTACGCAGAGGGGTTGGGTGCGAGGCTATTGCTTGCTATTTGGTGGTTGGGCAACCCGGCGGCACACAAGTCGAGACGTCCTCCCTGGAAATCCTCTGTGCCTTTACGTGCGGAAGGTATGGTGCGCGGCTATCGCTTGTCTTAAGTGTCGATTTGGTTTCTGTGGGGTCGCGTGGATGTTGCTTCGTGTTCAGTTTTGCTTTCTTTTTCTTTCGGGTTTGGCTTCCATTTGCGTGCTGGTTTCGGCTTCTTCGGTTCTTCGGTTCTTCGGTCTTTCCGGTAGATAGATTCGTAGGTAGTCCTTTAGGTAGTTGAGGTTCGAAGTCGGATCGCGGGCCTCCTCGTGGTGGACCTCGGGAACACTCGAAAGAGTGGCTAGACCGCGAACGCCATATATAAATCGATATATCATTGTTAAGTAGTACTTTTACTTCGACGCAGCAATAGAATGTGATACCTGTTTTCACGACTGAACGCTTCATGTGTACGATATACCTGATCGGAATAAGTTGCCACCTAGGTAGAGCTCGGGAGGTCGTTCGGGTACGTACTTGGCGATGAAGAGGGCGAAATCATCCTCGAACGTTGCCTATGCGAATTTTCCAAGAACCTTGATCCCAACCTCTCACTATACAGACCACTACTTGCAGCCGAACTGCGAACACACGCTTGACCCCACGGCGAATAATTTGAAAAACATTTATTCGAACGGACTCTGACAAACAGTCTGTCCGTTTAGACTGAGATGCAGCATCGCGGTGTTGAGATGGCCTTCGCGAGCCCAAACGCCTTGGTGCTGTAGCTGAAGACGGCGTAACAGCCCTTCCTGAACTCATATTCGACGATAGCGAGGTTGCCGCCGGCGTCGTCGCCTGGAACGAAGATGGAGCGTACATAAGTAAAAAGTCGAATGATACAATCTCGTTGACCAACTTATCATACCTACCAACGATTCCTCCAACGGAGCAAGACGATTCTCTACTCGATCAAGAGGGCTTTTAGCTCCAAAAAGATGGATGTCCCAATCCCGTTAGTCAACTTATCGTACACACCGACGATTCCTCCACCGCCGGAAGACGATCCTCCATTCCCAAATACAACAATATAATTAGTTTCAATCGTGATCTTCGTTAAACGTGACGAGGAGAACGACTGACTGAGTCCGCGCGAGGTGGTTAGACCGTTTGAACTTGAGAATACCGCGCCTCGGGATGTTCTGCACGCCGTGACGCGTAAACATTAGTCACGTGCACGCCCCGAAGCCACTTGTTCCCTTCCCAAGCCCGTCTTCCTCTCCAGAGTTGCAGAGACGCGACGTGTGGGATCAGTTGGAGAAGGACACTGAACGACAAGAACTTACTCGTCATCAAATTTTGTGCTACAACAGTCATCGACTGGGTCCAAACCCATTCATCGTGCTCGGGTAGGCAGAGACGGCGTTGTCGGGGACAGGGTCTTAAACCCCCCCACGTGGCGTGGCACGGGTGAGCTTCGCGCGAGGGAGACGGACAAGTTGCCGGCTGAAGAAGGAAATTTACCTTATATTATCCACATCCAGTTGGTTTTGCAGCAACCGTTCCTAAGGTATGGGCGACGTGATTGGTTGTTGCGCCGGTCCCTGACGCGAAGCTCGGTCGCTCCCGCGTGCTGATTGGCTGATCACCGCGGTTGCTATGAGGTCCGTTGCA
>WSTX01002736.1:0-22159 GCA_019633405.1 Tulasnella sp. 408 | reverse complement strand
CTCAGCCCACAGTAATGTTTGCCAAAATTGGTGGTAAGCCACGTGTCCCAACCCGAAAGGAATGTGCTCCAGCTTCAGTCTTTCTACTTTAGACTCTACAGTTCCATCTTCAAAGATCCCGGTGAGCTCCACGGGGATTTTAAAATCCGGAATTCGATATACCCAGGCCGTTTTCTGGCGTTCATAGCTTGACGGTCTTGTTCCGTCTGTGACAGGGCCTCGCCGATCACGGCGGCGTCGTAGAGGTCGCACGTAAGGAGCCACTGGTGCAAGTTGTCGTCGATGAGCTTCAACGGTGACCGTGGCTTTGACTGGTCGGGTGATAGCGAACTTCGTGCCATTGGAGGGCACCTCGAAACCGAATTCAACTCGATCTTCGTAGAAGCCACGATTCCCTGAGTAGAATTCCACGTCAAGAATGATAAGGAGATCCCAGAGCAGATAATATACCTTTCGGATCAAAGGTAACTTTGACAGCATACATTGGCCCCACCTCGAGCGTGACAGCTGCCGAAAAGCGGACATGAAAGCTAGCATTAAACGGGTTTGGGTTGGGATTCATTTGCGCTAGCGTTACGAGTAGTGCTTACTTGGCATCTCTAAATGCGGCGAGGCTCCCAAGACGCGAACTGAGTTGGACATTTGCCAGGCGAGCCTCCCCTTCCTCTAGCCGGATGTAAAAGACATTTTCTCGAGTTGGCCATGAGGATAGCGTGCTCAAGTCGATGACTCCAAAGTTTAAGTCGACCGGCATAATGTTGATACCGAACTTATCCCTACTACCATCCTCTAGCGCTTGTTTATAAACGGCAAGTCGGGTTTTGCGTGCGTGAGACGGGTCGAGTAGGTGCTCTTCCCATAGGGGAATAGGAACCCACGCCTGGCATACAGTGCATCGGTATGTTAGGGGCGATTGAGGCATACCAGTAATCCTAGGAAGTGAGGGAAGTTGCTGTCCGGTAAAGGGAGGCGGTTGTGCCGATAGCTTGGCGAGGTTGTTGAGATGGCTTTGAAGCCCTTCATGTCGTTCGCGTCTTCTCAGCCTCATCGAAACATTACAAATAGGGCAATGCCACTTGACCACCATGTACCTCTTGAGGGCTTTCTTATGAGCTCTGGTCTGTAGGTGTTGCCAAAGACCTTCTCGAGACAGGCCCAGTTTTTGGCACAGTATGCAATTTGTGTGGTTAAATGAGCATTGCGGATTGGAACAGCGGCCGCTTTGAGCAAAGGTTGGACAAAATAGGTTGTCCATGGCTGAGCTAGGTCCAAAGAGAGTGGAGCGAGGGGATGCTGGCGATTGCAAAGCGAAAGATTACCTCGCCTCGCTCTGGGAGGTTAAATGTGCTAACTTCGGGAGGTCCTATTTGCCAGATTCGGGAAACCACGCGGTTCGAACGAGTCACACGTGTTCCGAGACGAGTGTGAATAAAGTCGCGCTAGGGGACCTGAGTACAATCTAGTCCTTATCCTACATACTGCACCCAGCTCCAAGTGGCAGTGCTAAGGGCTTGAATTCCTCGATAACGGCGAAACCGATGATTGGGTCGAGTGGATATACGCTTTCAGGAGAACGTGTGAAGAAGCAACGGAAATACATCGGAAATAGCTTAGACAACAAAATCTGTACTATTTGAGTCCTTAAATATTCTATGAGGCATGCTACGTTTCGCGACGACACGTCGTGAACCCGACGGTGTGGATTTTTCATTGCGACGTGTGCCTGAACGTCGGACAAACGCCGAGGCACGCGTGCGCTTGCCGATGACGTAGTCAGGCGTTGTATTAGGCAGCCAAGCCACTGCCATTCGGGGCTCCCAGGTATAAACTGATCAATACTCAGTCCTCAGTCCCTCACTTGGTCGTCAAGGATTCGCTCGGATTCACGTTTTGACTTTAGCCTTGGGGGTTTTCATCCTCGTCCGCAAATTGCTTGAGTCACAGAAATTGCTCGAATCCGTCGCCATATGCAGCCCATGGAAGGACCTGGCTTTGCGTGTTATGCGTTGGGCCGCCACACCCAGGGGAGTGATTCGCTGAATTCTCATTCAATCGATTAAACGTTTAGAATTACACGACCTTACACAGCAAAAATCTACTCGTCTTCGTGCCAATGCAGATCAGCATCTGCTTCCAATCCCTCCACTTCATCAAGAGCATCCAAACCCATCGACGAGGTCCTTGCTACCAAGTTTTGTAGATCCAGCTCGCTCTGCGCCCGTATTTGAGCGTCATAAGGCAGGTGATCATTACTAGATCCGTCGACCACCTCCGCAGCAGGGTCCCATGGAATCCGTTGACCTTTCCATCCGCCATGAGTATGGATTTGGTTTAGGAATCGCCTCCAGAGCGGGTCTAGACCCAGAACGTCAGGGTCTCCCACTATGATTAGCACTGATTTTGCACGCGTCATGGCCACATTGAACCGTCGAGGGTTTGCAACGAAACCGAGCGTGTGCCGAAGGTCGAATTCCACGAAGTCGAGGCTGCTGCGAACCGTAGAAACAATGATAGCATTGCGTTCCTAAGAAGAATGGTCTTACTAAACACCATTCCTCCGCGTCTCAAAGTGAAGTCACTCACATCTCCTTGGAATTCTTCAGTAGTTCCAACTTTGACCTCGGGGAAGTCTGCCTGGAGGACAGTGCGCAGCTTGCGGACCTGAGCTCGGTATGGGGTTATGACACCTATCTGCCCGTCATCTGAAGGACTAATATCAGACGGTTGACTTAGATGTGGGGTCGAGAGGTTCTCACCGAAATTAATACCCTGGTCGTAACGAAGATCCCGAACGTAGTCCCTCACAGCGGAGGCCTCTTCGATGTTGAACCATGATGGAGACGAGGATTCTCGTAGATCCTGGCCTAGATAAAAGCGTTAAGACGTCTGCAGCTACATCTCATTCGCCTCTACGGACCTTTGATCGCATGGAAAATGATCGGATACTTGGGGTTGGACAATTTATCCCAACCTAGGCATAGCTCCGTGACAGAAGGGTCGGCGCATGCCTCCAGCTCGCCATCATAGAACCGCTGATTCGGGAAGTCGATTATAGCGCGATGGCTTCTCCAGTTCTTGATGAGTTTTACATATCTGATAAGGTCAGTCAGTCGTGGTCGGAACCAACCAATGCGTCACAGAAACACTCACGTTACGCCTCTGTTCGCCACCGACTTGTACATATCCATTGCCATGAGGCGATCCAAATAACTGATGTCGAGACCTAAGCGCCTTGCTACAGGACTGCGGATGACTGGTCCCAATTGTTTGGGATCGCCGGCTAGGACAATGGTGGTAGTGGCATCCCCATTCAGTTGGATGGGGATCATCACTTGAGGAAGAATTAGAAAAGATGCTTTACTTCTGTCGTAGGTTCTTCTCCTTACCTTCCGGTTCGCTTGCTTGTCCTGCCTCGTCGATGAAGATATGAGTGAAGTGACCGTTTGGTACGCCTACACCGTGCGGCAGGGAGCCTGATGCGCAGGTCGAAACGACTACTCGGTACTGCATTATAGTCTGAGGCACCGGAACTCTGAAGGATCCGTCATCGTATCGAAGCGAATAGCTTTCCAGGCTCCGAGGAAGGGTCTTCACTCTCGAAGGCGCATTGAGCCTGAAGAGTTGGGCCGTAGATAGTGAGTCGCGTAGTCGGTCAGCGATGATGTCGGCGGCGTTGTTGCTGGGCGCACAGGCTAGTATCTTAGCGCTAGGGCTCCGAGCAAGGACTTGTCGAATTGCTTCGACGATTGTGACTGTCTTCCCGGTGCCTGGACTGTGAAAGGTCAGTAGGTTACCACCATCGTATCATAGTGTTAGGTGTTCAAAGACTCACGGTCCGAAGACAATGAATGGAATGGTCCCCCTTGGCAATTGCGCGATCGCAGTCGCCGCCTGTAGTTGAGGTGGGTTGGATCTCACTCTTGGATCGATAATTGCGATTCTGTTCATTTGTAGCAGTGTAGGTCCCACGAGTCCTCCGTCTTCAATGTCTTCCACTTTGGGGAATAGGACAGGGCGATGATGGTAGGGAGTAATGATTGCCATGTGCATCCTGCGGAACATGAGGCGGTTGAGCTCGAATTCCACGTCGATCCTTTGGCCTTGAGGGCAAGAAAATCCAGGGTGGAAACCAAGCATGACGTTGTTCTGTTGAACTCCATGAACGAAGCCCCGGAACCACTTGTCGGAGCCGGAGTTGAGCCGTCGAACCAGGACAGAGTCGCCAATTACAACGGACGGACGACGTTCCGCGAGCCCGGGCACGTCAACTGTGAGAAACTACTGTGAGATATACGCAATTGTTTCGGTATAGTGGACTCACGCCTGTTAATCAGCAAAGTCAGTACCGTAACAGGCTCAAATGGCGAGGAAAACTGACAAGAAATTTCGTCCAAATCGGCCACCAAATGCCACGTCTGTTTGATCGTAATGCTCCATATCCTTTCTATGGTTATAGTTAGAGGTCGGTTGTGAGGCCTGCTGTGATGACAGGTGCTTACTCTGCTTGGTATTCTTCCAGCCAAAGGAGGGTCTGCCAATGGTCCGCGTACGTCGAGGTTTCCAAGTCAACTGGGAGGTGCTCCTGCCGTATGAGGTTCACTTTCTCGTCAACAGAGCCATGCTGAACTATAGCTGAGATCTCTTCTGGAATTTTTGATTCTGGGAGTGGGTAGCAGAAAGCTGTTTTCTGTCGCTCAAAGTTTGACGGTCTTGTTCCGTCCGTAATAAAGGCTTTCTTCTCGCGAGGCCGCCGCTTGGGGCGAGTATATGGGGCTGTTGGAGCAAGTTGTTTCTGATGTACTTTGACGGTAACAGTGGCTTTGACCACGCGCGAAATGGTGAATTGCTTGTTATCTTGCGAGAGTAGTTGGAACGTGAACTCGACACGGTCTTCATAGAGACCACGGTTGCCTTTGGGACTGGAACTTCAGCAGAAATTCAACACGAAGGTATGTAGCGTGTACCTCTAGGGTCGAAGGTGACCTTCACTGCGTAGGTAACACCAGGCGACAGTGTCAGGGCGGCGGAGAAGCGGACGGAGAAGCTTTGATACCGAGTGTCAGCAAGCTACAGCTCGTAAGTCGTTAGAAAAAAGCGCACATGGAGTCCCGAAATTGAGCTTGGCTCCCGAGTTGCGAGGTTAGTCGAATGTTCTTGAGTAAGACCGCTCCCTCCTCCAATCGGATGTAGAAAACGTTTTCTCGAGTGGGCCATTCTGCCAAAGTGCCGATGTCGATGATACCGAAATCCAGCTCAGGTTGCGTGATGTTAACACCAAACTTGTCGCGATTTCCCTCCTCGAGCGCTTGATTATATACCGCCAGGCGCGCTTTCCGCACATGAAGGGGATCGTGCAGGTGTTCGTCCCACTTCGCCAAAGGGATGCTCCGGCCGCACGGCTTGCACTCCGCTAATGCCGGACGTTTCGGGGCGATAGCCGGGATTTGAGAGGTTTGAGGTTGGGCCACGGGGGGAAGAGGGTTGGAATAAGTGAGGGTAGTCGGGAAAGGTGTCAAGGTGGGGGCAACCGGCTGGAATGCTTTCTGGGCCGATAATTCGGCCGCCATGCGACGATGACGTTTCCCGCGTAGATGCGCTGGTCGACTTTGATCATCCATGGTTCTGTTGCATGTAGGGCAGGTCCACTGAACAACCTTCCGTAGTTTCTGCATTCGTTTTTTATGCTTCTTGCCTTTGATGTGACCCAATAGTCCCTCGCGAGTGAGGCCCGTCTTTTGACATACGATACAGTTGGTGTGATTAAGCGAACAAAATTGGTTCAAGCATTGTCCCGTTTTGACAAGCGCTGGACAGAAGAGATCGGCCATGGCGAAGGATAGAGGGTGTTCGAAGTGGGGCGGGAGCGCCGATAAGGGTCGAAGGGACTACGGTGTTGTGTGCGCTGGACGTAGAGTCAATCAAACTGGCCACGCTTTACGTGGACGGTTAGTGGGAGGGAGGTCCAATGTTTGCCATATGCGGATGAACTCTCACCTCGAGGCTGGACACGTGTCTTCTGGGCTGCTTCCAGCGGCGAAAAATCGCTGTGCCGGACTATCCTCGTTATCCTCAGAAAAATTGGGGGGGGGGGGATTCTTGCTACGCGAATGTCAGGCCTGGATGAGAGACGGATGTCGGCTTGACATTTGCCACGGTCCTCCTCAGATACAGTTTGCGTTTTCATGTACCTCTCTCTACCAGCGTTCTCTTCGTATGTTATACAGAGCTTCCTTACAGAGAAATGCCATGTTCAAGAGTGACAGGAGGAGGAGTAAGAACGAGAAAGAAACAAACAGGGTTTTGATGCATTACATAAGCCCGGAGGCTTAGTTATCTCCGAGAAAACCGTAAAGGGTCTTTTCCACCAAAACGACGCCACAACCGGGGTCCCGACTTTTTCCCCCATTGGTATTTGGCGTTCGCTTTTCCCCGCTCTCTCGCGTTGTTTGGACATCTCGACTCCTGTCACCAAGAAACCCCGACAGTCGCCAACCCCTTGCACGCGACCTTCTTCCGGATCTTTGGATGCACGTCCACAATTTACCTGTGGAACTATTTGCTCTTATCCTGAAATTGCTTGAGTCTCGGGACTTGCTGCAATGCGCAATTGTATGCAGCCAATGGAAGGACCTGGCATTGGACGTTAAATGGAAGGAACGCAAAGTGGAGCTGGTTGACATGTTCCGAGCCCTCGGGTCGATCGAGCCAAGCTCGGCAGATGGGGTGAGGCGCAATCCCTAACTTTGTCAAATTGCCGAACGAGCTCTCTACTAAGATTACAAGCATTTTGACTCATTAGAAAGTCTTTAGTTTCACGACCAAACACCCCAGCATCGAGGACGCGGTCGCAAGCTCGGGCTGGAAACGCCTAAACGAGCTGCGAAAGAAGGTCACCCGACTTCGAATAAAAAAACACCTTGCATTGAGCGATATCAAATACGTAATAAAGCTACAACACTCAATCGAAGCCGCCAACCAGCCATTCTGTCCCAAGCTCCGGCGAGTGGATGTCAAAATTGTTCCTCGGTCTCAGCCTTACGCTTACGACTTCCTGACTGGGCAATCGCTGATCAAGATCAAGATGAGGTGCACTCCAAGGGACGACGAACCGCTGAGGGCCATGGTCGACGCTTTGGAGAGGGTGGCTTTGCGATCCCCGATGGTCGAACACATCGACGTCTCAATGTCAGACTCCCATTTCATCGACTACGGGAAATTCTCCAGGCTTCGAAGCCTTATCCACGAAGGAGACTTCTCCATGGAGTCGTTGTCCCAGCTCTGTACAGGATGCCCATTGTTGGAGGTCGCGCGTCTCTGGTGGATGCAGGCGGCGCCGGTCGACGACAAAATCATATACTCAGAACACCAGGAGATGCAAGTTTTCCCTGCGCTTCAAGACCTGAATATCGCCGACTCGGAGTACGGAGCACCCAGCTTGTACATTCTCCGGTCCACCAAGATGCCGCAGCTCAGGGAACTGGAGGCGGATTTGGGGGAACGAGGGTTTGTAGAGACAAATATGCTGTTTGAGCATATCAGGAGGGAGAGCCCACTGTTGGAAACACTTACAGTCACCGGTGGAAGATTGGAGTGGGGGAACCTGGCGTCGTTCACGGGACTCCGTGTCCTAGAACTCCTTGGAGATCTGAGCTCGTTCACGACGGAGCACGTGTCTCGCATTATTGGGAGCATCTCGAACCTATCTCGGCTAGCTATCTCCTCGGACTCCTCCATATACGACATCATCGATCGGACAAGGGTCGCATTCACCCCGGCCTTCCTAGAGTCAATCGCCAAGCAATGTCACCACCTCTCCGACTTGGAGCTTCCGCTAGACACACTCTCCATTCCTTGGACATCCGAACCACCAACTACATCCTGCGAATTTCAGAAATTACAAGCCCTCGCTCTCAACCCTCTTCACATCGTGCCCGGCGACATGGAACGAGTAGCCGAATATCTTTGTCGGCTTTGTCCCACCGTCAAAGCCTTCGAGACCGTTTTACTACACCCAGTCGAGACTGGAACGGTGATCATTGGCTCTCTCAGCGAAGAGGAGATCAGCAATACCGCGGAGATGGAGAGGCTCTTCTTCGCTTTCAAACAGGAGGATGCCATTTTGGGAAGCGTGTCCGAGTAGCTCCAGTAATTTCTGTGACTGGGAGCCTCTGCACATTTGTAATACTTACTCTGTAGGAGGGTGGAATAGCTTATATGATAATTCAAACCTTCACAGTAACCCATGATCAGACCTCGGCTCTTGTTCAAACAGCGCTATTTTTAAGGTTTGTCAGGTCGGTGGTCGTCCAGCGATGCTATTCGACGCAACCTTCGGTGGCAAACCGCAATTGAAACGCGTACAATAAGCGAGGGAGCCGACCCAGATCGCCTGGCTGCTTGTTGGTTCAACCACAGTGTTTGTCGATCGCACGAAGCGTCCATTACTCCGATCCCCCCGGGGCTACAGCCCCGCTGTGTTACCGTCTGTCCATACTTGAACTACCGCTGGACCCCCTCTCCATTCCTTGGAAGCTGGCTCAAATCAGATTCGTGGCTGGGGTGCCGGACGTCGACGTCGCGAATCGGTGGTCCTCAGTATGATGATAGCAAAGTCTGTTCGAATTAGACTCCAAGGGGAGATTCATCCGTCTTCAAATCTCAGGGCCCCTGCCAGATGCCACGCTGGTCGGCCCAACGGACTCTACAGCCCGGGATGGGATGGAACCGTCAGTGGCTGCTCAGAAAGCTTCGCCGTAATCGGAAGTGATACGCACAGTGGGTCTGTCTGTCTGTTGGATTAGCCATGGTGGTGACTTGTTTCATTCGCTGTGGAATGAATGGTGCATTCGCGCGCATGACTTGCTGTCCCGGCCAAGATCCGGGAAGGAGGCCGAGCCAAATAACTTTGGAAGCCACGTGACGCTCTTGAATTTGTCTCCCTTCACCACCACCGCCGAAAGCTCACTCCTCGTGGCACAGGAAACAACCGTATATACCCTTTTCAGCGAGACTCCACCCGCTTTTTTATCCCCAGAGCTATCCCGAAGGGATGCACATCCTCGACTTGCCCGTCGAGGTCTTCGCTCTCGTTTTCAAGTTGCTGGAGTCACGGGACCTGCTCCGTTGCGCGATCGTATGCAGTCAGTGGAAGGGCTTGGCATTGGACATCAAATGGACGGAGCATCTCGTCAGCTGGGGAGACTTATTACCAGTCCTGAGTCCGATGCGACGATGTGATGGGAATGAGGTGAGGTTAGGCCCCTTATTCTGACTGCCCGCGCTGATCATCAGAGTGAACATGATCATTTGCTTTAGAATGACTATTGCTGGGTGACAAAACATCCCAGTATGGAAGACGCCATAGCGAGCGCAGGCTGGCGGCGCCTCAACGAGCTGCGCAAAAAAATCACCCGGCTTCGAATTGGAACGCATCTCGTCTTGGCAGACATTAACTACCTGAGGAGCATGCATAACGCGGTAGAATCTCCTGACCAAGCCTTTTGTCCCAAGCTCCGCCAGCTGGAGGTTGGCAGGTTCGATGATCTGCAACCATACGAATACGACTTTCTCGCGGGAGGTTCGCTCCGAGAATTCAAGTTGACCTGGACGCCCACCAACGTGACTAGGGATGGTCCGGGGGAAGTTTTTCTAGGCGCCATACGGAGCTTAGCCTTTCGATCCCCGATGATCGAACACATCACAGTCTTTCGGTCAGACTCCGCGTTCACCAACTACGGGGAATTCCACAAACTTCGGACCTTGGATCACGGAGGAGATTTTTCAGTGGGTTCGTGGATACAGCTTTGCGAAGGCTGTCCGCTCCTGGAGGAAGTCCATATCTGGTGGATTCAGGAGGACGGAGAGTTGCCCGACCAAATCCTCATTGCTTCAGCGCCGGACATGCAGGAGCTCGCTGTTCTCAGGGTTCTGAGTATAACAACGATCGCAAACGGGATGTTCACGTCTTACATCCTCCGAACGACAAGCATGCCACAATTGACCGAGCTCGAAGTGAACTTGGAACCACTCACATCCGAAGAGGGAGCTGGGCTATTATCACTCGTCAGGAGGCGGAGTCCTCTGTTAACAGCGCTCAATGTGCACGCTCATACATTGGAATGGGTTAGCTTCGCCTTGTTCGGCAACCTACACGACTTGGAGATTTATGGGACGCTCAGCTCTTGGACGACGGAGCAGCTAGAACGGATTTTCGGAAATATCCCCAATCTAACTCGGCTCGTGATCGCTGTATCGACCGAGAATGGTGTTGATCGCACGAAGCCGGCCTTCACACCTGCCATCCTCGAGATGATAGCCGCAAGGTGTCGGCTCGGTCAACTGGAGATCCCGCTGAACGCCCTGGGAGTTCCTTGGGTGTCGGAACCACAGACTCCAACCTCCAAATTCGACGGACTGACGGTACTGGCGCTAGACCCGCTCCACATCGACCCCAACGCGATGGAACATTTTGCCAAGTACCTCGCTCAACTTTGTCCTACCCTCGAAAGCTTTGAAACTATGCCATTACATCCTCGTGCAATATGGTCGGACGATGAACCACCTTGGGAAATTACCGAAGAGGAGAGAAAGAATATGCGGGTGATGGAAAATCTATTCTTTGATGCTCAGGAGGAGTACATACGAAGTCTTGGATAGTGTGTATTGGGAGTCTCCAAACTCTATTACATGCATGTTTGTCATTCGAGAGTAGCGTTACTACCTCCTGTGGTCTAGAACATCGAGCGAGGTTGGTCCAACTCGGGTGGTGCAGACACAAGGCACGCCCTCCCATAACTAAATAGGTGTCTGCTTAAAGCCATTCCTTAAGGTCGCGCTCGCTGGAGCAGACATCGCCTTTTGCCTGTCGTGGCTGTATGACGCCCGTCGTTTTAACACATGATGCAGTAGGTGTGATTAAGATATATAGACAAGACTGGATCGAGCACTTACCCGCTCTGGAAAGCGCTGGGAAAAGTAATCGACTTTCGTAAAGGTGGCTGAGTACGATAAATTGGGGCAACGAGCTATTGTGGCATGCGAGCTGGCGGCGCGACGTGTGATTGGTCGGCCGGTGGGGGGCCTGTCGGAGTTTGCCATAAAGAGGAACTTCGTTTCTTAAGGGTTGATGGCGGTGTCTTCCCTGAATATGTGTACAACAAAAGGTGATATTATTTGAGTCAGTCGTAGGAAGTTGAGAAGATTTCTCGTTGCTCACAGGCCGGACATCGGGCTTACTCAAACCGTGACAGGCCACGCGTGTTCCCATCTACCCTTCCCGACTACCATTTTCTCATAGAGTAGCTGCGTACAGCTCCCCCGTTTACATGCCACGGGTAGCGACAATGGACAATGGAAGTCAATTGGGGATAGAGACGAGGATCATCCTAAAGACGAGCAGGTTTATTATATTACATAAAAGAAGTTGTTGGTTTGCTCGCTTGTGTTTGCCTACGATTTTGCCGCGTTTTTGAGTCGTCCTTGCTCCAATCCCCTGGATATATACGACCTCGATCGTCTCATCAAATCCGACATAACACACAAGTGTTCTGCAACCAAGCCCTCCGGTACCAAGAAACCCCGACCAACATCCGCCCATTACTCCTTGTTTCCTGCTGAATCCCACCCGTCTCACACAATTCGTGGACCAGCTTGAATGCCCGTGCTCCTCAACATTCCTATTGAGGTTTTTGTTCTTATCTTCCAACTCCTCACGTCGCAGGATTTGCTTCGGTGTGCAGCTGTATGTAGCCAATGGAGAGACCTGGCATTGGATGTTAGATGGAAGGAACACCCGGTGGATCTGGTTGAGCTGCTGCAAGAGTTTGGATCGATAAAGCAATCGTATTGCGTGAGTGGATAGTTACTGATATTCCCGATGACGCCGCATGAACTCGTTACTAAGGAGACAAACCTTGTTGTTCGTTAGACAAGCTTTCATCTCACGCTCAAACACTCCAACATCCAAGACGCGATTGCGAGTGCAGAATGGAGACGCTTGAACCAAGTACGAAGGAAAGTTACCCGACTTCGAATTGAAACAGGATTGCGCATGAGCGATATCGACTACGTGATCAAGCTCCACCGGGCAGTCGAATCCCCTCATAACGCTTTCTGTCCTAACCTCCGCCAACTGGACGTGATCCTCGCCTTGCAACCTCAACCTTATCCCTATGAATTCCTAGCTGGAGGATCACTAGTCGACATTAAGATGCATGCTGGTTTCAGAGGCCCGTACGGTGCCGTAGACCGCGCCCTGGAGAAAGTGGCGTTACGATGTCCACAGGTCGAACGCATTGATGCCTCGCAGGTGTGCTCCTGGAACCTGGACTATGGAATATTTCCAACACTTCGAATCCTTCAACATGTAGGATGCTTTCCGGCGGCATCATGGATGCAACTATCTGCAGGGTGCCCGCTTCTGGAGCAAGTTACTATTCGTTGGATGAAGTATGCAGATGGGGACGAGGAGGCTGGTACCTCACAACAAAAGGCGCTGGTGCTCCCTGCCCTCCGGGCTCTCACTATCATCGACACTGAGCAAGGGGTGCTCGGCTCGTACATTCTTCGCATCACGAACCCGCCGGGATTAACGGAACTCCACGTGGAGTTGGATGGACGAGGGTTCTCAAGGGCAAAGGCACTGTTCTCGCTGATCAGGAGACGCAGCCCTTCGTTGGAGAAGCTTACAGTGAAAAGTAATATTTTGGAGTGGGGGATTTTCGCTTCGTTCACCAGACTCCGTAACCTTGAGCTTTTCGGATATCTGAGCTCTTTCATGGAGGACCATGTGGCTAGCATTACTGAGAACGTTCCCAATCTTGGCCGGCTAGTCATTGGCTCCTTCGGTGAAGACAACATGGGTCGGACGATGCCCCCATTTACCCCCGACCTCCTGGAGACAATAGCCAAACAATGCCACCAATTGGCTGAGCTGGAGATTCCCTTAAACACACTCTCTTGCAAATTAATCAGTCCGACCGCGATATTCAACAGGCTGAAAATCCTGGCGCTAGCTCCCCTCCACATCGAGCCCCAAGATATGGAGCCATTTGCGAGATACCTTGCTCAGCTCTGTCCCACCGTCGAACGTTTCAAATCCGTTCTAATTCATATGGATGAATTTGGTGCGATGGATGTCGGATTTCGGTCGCCCACGGATGAGGAACGAATCAATAGCTCATCAATGGTGGATTTATTCTTCAATGTTCGGCGGTCGGCGGGTGGTGCGTCTGAGAATTTGACATTGTATAGTCTCTAAAAAGTGTCTTTACGACGTAATGCTATATTTTTGATGGATTGCAGTCCCCGGAAGGATTGACCAAATGGGGTGAGGGAACAAATCGCTTGCCCATACATACGTCTTACCACAGAGTTATGCATCTTCGGCTCTCGGTTCGTATTTAAATCTCTGCTAGCCACCAACCACTCTGGGCAGACGGGGGCTCCTGTTTGGTATGCGGTGCTGCATTCTAGTTTATGCTTCGGTCGAATCGTAGTTAGGGTAACGGACGAAGTCGCAGCTCAATAATTCGTGGTTCTGAGCTCAGTTGTAATGAATACTCGATTCTGTAAAGGATTAGCCACATTCAAGTCTCTAATAGACACCAAACCGTTGCGCAGGCAGAGGCTCCGGCAGGTATAGAATCAACCTGTCGGTGGCGGCTTGCAAAAGCCTCAGTGGAGTCGGTACCGTGCCCGAGGCCAATTACCTCGACCATTGCTTTGGCTATACCTGTGGCTTGCTACGTCGAAGTGTCATAGGAGGAGATGAAACTGGTTCGGGCATGGTTGTCGATTGGGTTTGTTGTCCTGACGGGGACGAATTTGGTAGCTGACATCGCGGTGCCCAGTGAAAATCGCCTGATCTTCCTTCACACCACCACAGGTTGGACCGGCTTGATAGCCCACCCCCGCGATCAGGGATATGGCCTTTGTATCGAAGGCTGCCCCGCTATCCTCATTCTCGACTCCCCAGCTATATACCAGGAGGACCCACATTTCCGACCTACCTGTCGAGGTCTTCGTCCTCATCCTCAAGTTGCTTACGTCACGAGACTTGCTTAGTTGCGCGACTGTATGCAGTCGATGGAGGGACCCGGCTTTGGATGTCAAATGGAAGGAGTGTTTAGTTCAGTGGGATTCCTTGTTGCAAGTTCTTGGTCCATTGGAACGGTGTGATCATGATCCGGTGAGGCTGAAATTTCGACTTCCTGGATTCCAGCCGCATGCGGGTTTTTTTAACAAACCCTTGCTTATCTGATCAGAATAGATATCACTGGTCAACAAGTACAGCAGTATCAACGACGCCATCGCGAGCGCAGGCTGCCGGCGCCTCAATGAGCTGCGCAAGAAAATTACCCGACTCCGAGTTGAAACGCCTTTCATCCTGGACGACATCGACTATTTGCAGCGCATACATCATGGGTTAGAACCTCCTGGTCACGCGTTCTGCCCAAAGCTTCGGGAGTTGACGATTTGTTTCAATGGTCGACAACCCAACTTGTACGACTTTCTCGCGGGAGGGGCGCTCCGACAGTTCTGGATGTATCGGAGACGCTTCATCGGACATCTGCCTGCAAGATTTTACGGGGGCGTCGTAGAGAGTGTGGCTGTGCAATCTCCGAGGGTCGAGCACCTCTCCATCACGCAGTCGGATTCCCCCTTCATCGACTACGGGAAATTCTCCAACCTTCGGACCCTCTACCACTCAGGAGAATTCTCGGTGGCTTCGTGGATAAAGCTCTGCGCAGGATGCCCACTCCTGGAGAACTTAAATCTTCGGCTAAACGAAACCACGCTAGTCGACGAGGAAGCTATCGCTGGAGGTCCGCAGGTGCAGCAACTTCCTGCTCTCCGGGTTCTGAACATGCAAACCGTCAACGACAACGTATTCAGCTCATACGTTTTCCAAACCACAAACATGCCACGATTGGGGGAGCTCAAAGTGAATATCCGAGGGCTCGAATCCGTGGAGGCCGATGGAATATTGTCACTGCTCGCGAGGCGCAGCCCATGGTTAGTCACGCTTCAGGTGTATGGTTATAGATTAGAATGGGGTAGTTTTGCCTCGTTCAGCAAACTACGCGATCTGGAACTCCACGGAGAGCTCAGTTCTTGGACAACGGAGCACATGGAACGTATCGTCACACACCTCCCGGACCTGGATCGGCTATGGATCGTATCTTCGAACGGGTATGATTTAGGTCGAGTCTTCACTCCTGCGATTCTCGAGACAATAGCCATGCGGTCTCAGCTCCACCAGCTTGCGATCCCGTTGAACGCGCTGGAAATCCCGTGGATATCAGAAACGCCCACTCCGACTGCGAAGTTCGACGTTCTCGTCGAACTCTCGCTTGAACCTCTCCACATCGAACCCAGCGCGATAGAACCATTTGCCAAGTACCTTGCTCAGCTCTGTCCTTCCGCCGAATACCTCGAGACTACGATATTGCATTCTCATTCGACAGACCAGGAGATGGAGGAGCGTTACTTCCTTACCGACGAGGAGACGAAAAGCGGCGAGTTGATGAAAAATCTATTCTTCGATGTTCCGAAGGGATATTAAGTCTCGGGTAGCACGTCTGACGGCCCTTAGCACTACTTCAACATTTGTTGTACTATGTGTAGATCCATAACTCTGTACTCGCGACTGCAAAAGATCCTTGCAGAGGGTTAAACTGTGAGAAGGGATGTACTATTCACTGTATTTTGGCCAATAGTCCTGCCACCGTGGTTGCGCCCACGAGTATTGTTTCAATGATGGTATTCCAGTTCTGTGAGCGGAATGCTCTAATGGCTATGCCTTGCTTAGAACGATTGATAGCTGGGACATTTGACTATAAAGAACGCATTTTATTCGAAAGGATGATTGCCAACCGGCTAGAAGGGAAGAGATTCTTCCGTGCTGAGTTCTCGTCCCATGTCTGAATCGCATATCTAGTCCCTCCCCGATACGGGAGCAGCTGTCAACGGAATGGGCACTGCCCTCAGCGCCTCTACCTGATAGGAATTATATTTGAGGCCGCCCGGGCCAGGCAGATGCCAACAGCCCGGTTCACGATATCATACGCCGAACGGAAGGTTCCGTCCCCGGAGTCAAGCGTTATGAAGACCCGTCCAGTTCTAACTGACCCTGACCACGCCCTCCTATCCTGAACCCTCGACTTTCTCTTACAGTGCTTATCTAGCTCCGATGGTATGCTTGGACCACTGCCTGTTTCCTGGTGGGCTGGACTTTCGACTGTACTCGAGCTCGACCTTCGCTCGACTCATCGCGATCTGGGCCAGGGAGCACCAAGACAGCATATATGCTACCTTGTTGGCAACGTATCATTCGATGTCCAAGCCGGGCCAACTCTGTTGGGGTTGCGTTCGGGTCTGTCCTGACTATCGGCCTTTTTTGGCATACCCTTCTTGGGTAACGGAGGGGGGATCCTCCGATGACACTCATTGATTAATGAAACAAAGATCTTCCTCCTTTTGTTTGACATCGAGTATGCCTACTCTGTATACGGCGCTTGGAGTAAACAAACCATTTCGGATGTAGCGGCGGTTTCCTTCAGGGCCTGGATCATGACGTCACGGGTGTCGTGCCTTTTTCAGATGGATGGTCTCGAAAGAAATGGGCTGGACACAATCCACGGGATCTGATACAATGTATTGGGCATTAGTATTCGATACGATACCCTCAATTTTTCTGATAAATCATTCGAATACCGGGGATCTGGCTGCCGTTTCAAATGGGCCGGACATGGAAATAGACGCGCCCTCGTCTGTACTAGCCCTCGCCCCATAAGCTCCTGTACAAAATACCAGAGCGCACACCTCAAATACTTATTCATCTACTTGTAGATGACTTGATACAAAGGTTATCAACTCATGGTGGAGGAGGCGTCCGCCGCGAGGAACAGGCGACACTCCAGTCAGGGTCCTATCGTCGTTTTGACCGATCTCCTATATTCCCCAGTTCTCTGCTCTGCATCCGCTGCTTCCTCTGCTTCCACTGCGCTTGACTTTCACACTCGTACTCACCTTTGAATGAGACCTTGTACGATGGCTCTTGTATTCCCATTCTATCTCTTCCGCTAGGGAACCCTCCGCCGACGCCCACGAGACCAACAACAGTCCCCAGATTCAATGCTCGTTCAACCTCGCAGGACGTCTTCGAATTACTTCCAGACGGTCTTAAATACCTGAAACCGCTCTCTACTTTCACCCTCAACTCCATCGTCTTCATCCCTTCCAAGAGCCACCTTGCCTCTCTCAAGATCTCTCGCTTTCACCTCGCTCACCCGCATCCTCCCCGCCCCCCTCACACTTCCAACATCATGCTTTTCTTTTTCTCTGCATCCTCTTCTCAGGATATCGAAATCGTCCACCGCCCACCTCCCTCTGGCGGTTCTGATGACCCCCAGCAGCGGCTCGTCACCCAGTTCGCGAGTTCTTCGACAACATTAAGCGCCGGATACGCGGCCCCACTCGGCCAAAATGGTGTTGTTCAAACTATCGCTTCATCCCTGAAGCGAGAACGCCGGGCCTTCCCCGCGGAACCCGACAAGACGTGAGTGTGATCTCTCGACGACTCCCGCCGCGCGTTCATTCAGTCCCTGACTGCCTCCTTCCTTTCCTTCTCGCTTCGTCGTCTTCTCCTCGTCCTCAGCTTTTATCTCGAGTTTGCCGACGGCGGCAACACTCAAATTCAGGTGTCTGTTGGAGATGATGCACCAGAGGACACTCCAACGTTCATTGGTGTTCACGGAATGGCTGGTAAGTCGCGTTTCAGACCGGACTCGTTTTTCCTTCACTAAGAACGCTGACACTATTTCGTGTACTCTAGGAGACTCCGAAGCGCCGTACCTACATGAGATCCTCTCTTCCCTTGTGAAGGAAAACAGGGGAAGAGGGGTTGTCTTCAACCTCCGGGGGTGTGGTGAATCGACGGCGACTTCGCCGACTTTTCACCACGGCGCCTCAACTAGCGACCTGGGCGCGGTCATTACGTGGGTCACGATGAAGTGGCCCAAAAGCAAGATTTACTTAATCGGTAAGTTTCAAAATCTCTTTCAGTCTCTCGTTCGGGGCGCCCAGAACCTCACGTCGTCTTCCCTTCCCTCCTACCCAGGCACGTCGTTGGGTGCCGTCATTGCGGCCAAGCTGCTCGGCCTATGGGGTGAAGCATGTCCAGTCTCGGCAGCGGCCCTGATCAGCCCGGTCTACGACTTTCCGGCATCATGCAAGGCAATGGAGACCAACTTCGTCTCCCGCACCGTCTTCAACCCGGTGGTTGGGGCTTTTTACTCGAAGTTGGTGAAGCGGAATAAAGTAGGTGGACTTCTTCTAAGCTTGATTACTCCCCGCGTTCTCATGAGCCTTGCTTCACTCTGCGTTCAGGATGCGTTCGACATCGAACACTGGACCCACACGCGTCCGAATCCTTTCCCGGCTGCGACGACTTCGCTCCCAACTTCTCCCCTTTCTTTCCCCACGCCCACAGGCTCCGATTTCGCTCGAGAGCTCTCGCCGTTTACTCAGGGATCGCGAAACCACTCGTTCTCCTCTTCCCGCTCATCGACACCCGCGACTTCAGTCTTTTCGCCGCTGCCAAGTCCAACCACCCCAGGAAGCTCGTGGCCTTCAACTCCGCTCCGCGAATCGAGCGCGGATTGCTTATCCCCGGCCCAATCCGCCTCTTCCGCTCCCATCGTCCCTGAGCACACGCCTGAAATCAAGGACGCCTTGGCCAGCTCACTCAAGAAAATCACCTCCCGAATCCTTCCTCAATCCTTGACCGAACTATGCAAGACGTTCGTCGCTGCCACGGCGCACTTCCTGTCCGGCGAGGAGTTTATGGCCGCAACTTCGGCCGTAGACGACTTGCAGAACATCCGTGTTCCGTGTCTGGCGGTGAACTGCGCGGACGACCCCCTGATGCCGGGCAAGGACCTGCCGAGGGACCAGGCGCAGAAGTCCCCGTTCGTCCTTATGGCGGTCTTGAAGAAGGGCGGGCATCTGGGCACGTTCACCACGAAGAAGTGGAAGAAACAGAACGGGGACAAGCGGTACCACACCGCAGTGGTCGAGGAGTGGTTCAAGGCTAACGAGGCGTTGCCGGTAAGTGGTGACCTCTTGCGTGTATTTTCTCTGTCTTTCGGGAAACTGACTTTGCCTTCTTCTCTTCCTCTTCCAGCAAATTCGTCCTCGCCCTCCGATCGTCAACGCCAACCAAGGCTTCATCTACCCGCAAGGCCATCCCGAGATGGCCTTCCGCGAATCCACCAAGATGTTCTTGAAGATGAAGTTCACTCGGCCAGTTTATCCTAAGCGCAAATAAAGTTGAACGCTGTCTTCGGGTCTTGTTTTTGATTGGGTGTACGTCTTGTATCTTCCTTGTATCTGTCGTCTTTACGAATGTATCGTTATCTTTGGATTTGGCATACTGGCTCACTAAGCGATTCAGGTCTATTACTTCCGTCGTATACTTAATCTCGGTACGGCGAATATGAACTACAGCGTAGCGAGATGTCGTGCAACCGTCGACCACCTCTCTGTACGAATCTCAGACTGCTGCCGTTTGCCAACGCCGCCCCCCCCCCCCGACGCCGCCTCCGCCACCCGACTCACTCGTTCATTGAACGCTATCACTCTGACACTGTTGTTCCCATTTGGTTCGCAAAGCCACCGCCTAGTGCCGCCTCTACGATACGATTCATTCGCCCTTCAGCCATATCGCCTCGACTTCGGAAGCGACCTTCTGGTCGGCAGCTCTATGCTGCATGATTACCTGCGCGGACACTCTCAACGCCCATTGACCTACCTCAGATACAGCTGGGATAATGCCGAAGAAGCAGCCGAACCTATTCTGAGGGAGGAATCAGCGGCAAGGAGGCTTGGCGCCTCGGCCAGGGTCCCATTTGTTTGACCAATCTCTCATGCTCCGACGTGCTATTCTCTCCTCGGCATCCGCTGCTACCAGGACGCTGGGCTGACAAATATTTAC
Source organism: Tulasnella sp. 408 (assembly GCA_019633405.1). Taxonomy (NCBI): domain Eukaryota; kingdom Fungi; phylum Basidiomycota; class Agaricomycetes; order Cantharellales; family Tulasnellaceae; genus Tulasnella; species Tulasnella sp. 408. The sequence goes on along the minus strand of WSTX01002736.1, from coordinate 2,163 downwards.
TTCTTGCTCAATTCACTTCGTCACAATCCCGATGTTTCTTCGTTGCAGGTTAAGAGGGCACTTCCGCCGACGCCACAGAATAAACAACGCTCTCTCCATTCGAAGCTTGCAATTGGCAAACTCAAAATACAACTTTAATTGAAATGAAAATTCTCTTACACCTCTCGAACTTGTCTTTGAACTTTACCCCTCGTTCGCATCCTCTTCATCCCTTTGATGAGCGACTCTGCTCATTTCAGCCTTCTCGCTACCCCCAGAATCCATTCTATCTTTATCGTCATGCTTTACTCACTGTACGCACCGTTGTCTCTCTCCATCAAGACTGCGCGTTCTTCTTTCCTTGGTCTCCAAGAAGCTCAACGACAACCTGTCACCGAGTCTACCAGCCTTCCAAGGGTACCGGATACGACACTCCTCTCTGCCAAGATGAAGTCACGCAAACTGTGGCCTCATCCTTGGGTTATGGGCAGCGCGCGTTTCCAGCGCACCCCGACAAGACCTGAGTGTCGCTTTCGACTCCTCCCCACCTCGCTCGTTGATAGTCCCTGACTGCCTCCTTCCTTCCATTCTCGCTTCTTCTTTCTCTTTTCCTTCTCAGATTCTACCTCGAGCTCGCTGATGGCGGAAACACTCAAATTCAAGTATCTTTGGGCGACGATGCTCCCGAAGACGTCTCAACCTTCATCGGTGCTCATAGGATGGCCGGTATGTCGTGTTTCACCCCAATCTAGGCATTAGTTTAGCAAGAGAACTAATTAGACTCGCTCGCTACAGGGGACTTGAGTGCTCCTTACCTTCACGAGATTCTTTCCCCTATCGTGAAGGAAAACCGGGGCAGGGGTGTCGTTTTCAACCAATGCGGGCGTGGCGTCTCGAAAGCCACCTCACATTCGTTCCACCACGACGGGTCTACTCGTGATCAGGGTGCGGTGATTACTTGGGGTCACGATGAAGTGGCCCAAGAGTAAGGCTTATGTTCTCGGTACTGTCCCTCCGTATCTGTCATTATGCTTTTCTCATTGTCCGGATTGTCAGCCCGCGCCATCGAGATTGTTCATCTCCCATCTTCTTCTACTCTTCCTCCTGAGCCTCAGCAGAAGCTAGTCTCGGAATTCGCTTCGTTCTCCACCACGTTGAACGCCGGATACGATTCTCCATTCGCCCAAAATGGAGTCTTCCAAACAGTCTCTGAAGCACGAGGACGCGCACGTTCCAAGTCCAACCCGATCAGACGTGAGTGTGGTCTCTCCACTACTCCCTACTGCCGCCGTCAACCGTTCCCTGACTGTATCTCCTTCCTTCCTTTCCCGCTTATCCTTCCTATTCCTCTCTTCCTCAGGTTTTACCTAGCGTTCCCCATTTATGGCAATAACCAGATACAAGTATCAATCGGAGACAAAGCGCCTGACGATGTCCCGACCTCCATTAGAGGTCGGAGCTACCAGCCCTTCGTATTAAACAGAAGGGGCGCTCAGAGCCGACTGCCTTGACTGTTACCTTATCTCTATGTGTGACTGATACAGCAGGAGATCAAGCGGACTCGCGCATGGTTGTTGGTTGAACCTGTTGTCCTGACTGAGATCGGAACATGCCTGACATGGTGGAGGTCGAAAGTCTCAGAACCACGTGACGTTCCCATTTGCCACCGACTGTCTTATCTCTCTCACGCCGCCATTCCGACTCACTACGATAGCAAATCCCCTCGCGGGTCAAGGAACGATTGAATATGACGTCTGAAATCAAGGTTCCACTCTCATATCCTCACCGCGGAAGGATGCATATCTTTGACCTGCCCGTCGACGTCTTCGCTCTTATTCTCAAGTTGCTGACATCAGGGGACTTGCTTCATTGCGCAACTGTATGCAGTAATTGGAAGGACATGGCATTAAATGTCAAGTGGGGGGAGCATCTCGTCGATTGGCTCCAATTGTTGCGGATTCTTGGTCTGGCAGAACGACGCGATTGGCGAGCTTGGGTGAGATTGAACTTCCTCCCCATTCCAGCCTCAGACATTCATTCCCCAAGACAACATAATTATCTGACTCAGGCTCAAGATTGCTGGGTGGTCAAGCAATCCAGCACCGAGGATGCCGTTACCAGCGCAGGCTGGCGGCGCTTCAATGAGCTGCGGACAAAGATTACCCGACTTCAAATTCAAACGCA
>WSTX01002735.1:0-22314 GCA_019633405.1 Tulasnella sp. 408 | reverse complement strand
ACCTATGCCCCTAAGGTGAGAAGTAGCGTGACGGAAGTGTGATGGCGAGCGGTTTGAGGCGAAGGCGGCTTTTGTTCGTGAAGTCAGGGTAGTCCGTGGGAGATTGGAAGACCCCGCTCCGCCGACCCGCTCACGGTTCGGCGCCAAGTTCTAACCGTCGACTCGAACCCGCTTGCGTCCACCAGCGACTTTGCACGACGTTCGAAGACTAGCTGCAGCGCGGAGAAGCATGTGGGCAAGACACGAATCAGAGACAGGGAAGACATGGGCGAAATAAACTTTCAAGAGACGGAGAGTCTAAGAGAACGATTGTGTAATACAAAACTCGTTTGTCTCCTACCGTTTTTTTTTGGGGGGGGGGGGAGGGGAGGGCAGGGGATACAACAAACCGCCGAGCGAGCAGAAGGTCAAAGCGTAATGATAAAACGGGACGGGGGTCAAAGCGGAGGTCAAAGCGGAAGTCAAAACGCAAGAGCAAATCAAAAGCACCGCCAAGAGCGAGGTATGGTCGGGAGAGGCTGTATCTACTGCGGCCTATCTGATCGTTCATAGCCCGGTACAACAATAAATAGATAGCAAAGTTATGAGTAAGTATGCAAATAAACACACCCTGCTTAGGCGCCAGTCCCTCCAGGCCGACTTAGTCGCAGCGGCGGTTTCTCCCACCGATTGCAATGGTCCTTGAGAATAGCTCTGCGAAAGATGGGGATAGCTGAGATATCGTCGACATTCACCCATAAGTTGAATTTCCTCTGTCCTGACGGTTCGCGGGACTTTTCTTCGTCGAAATCGAGGATTCGCCGTTCGAGCTTATCCAACAAGTCTTCAGAGGCGTCATCACATCGGTAAAGCTCCAAATTTCCTAGGAAGTGGCAGAGCCCACATCCACCCTGACTGAAGGCCTGAGGAGCGAGAAGCCAGTGTAGGATGGGGGTGAAGTCGAATTGATGCGACCTGCACCAGATGCCTATAATGGGTAGATCTAGGCGTTTCATAAGTCCGACGTTGAGGAATTGTATCAGGGTAGAGGATCCCTTCAGTTCGAGAGAAATTTGTATGCGACGCATGCCGGCGAATGTCCTCTCGAAAATGATAGCCCGCTCCTCACCGCCTTCGGAGACACGATCAACTTGGATAGCAATGCAGCTCGGTTGTCCAAGTGAGGCCACCTCAACAGTTTCCAGACGAGGGTTCCACCAGTCTTGGGGTCGCTGAGAGGAATCCGAACATGATAGAGGGTAACATCCATGGACGATTGGCTTTGTGACGTCGAGAAGTTGGGGAGGAGGTCCTTGCTGAAGTAAAAGCGGCTGTCGTACCCGAGTGTGTCCGGAAGCAAGGGGTCTCGTCCAAGGTTGACCTTGGACACCGCATCAAGTCCCCCCAAGTCGATGCGGCTAATCTTAATGTTTTTCAAGACTGTAGAATCCATGATTCGAAAAAGGTCATCCGAGTTCGGAGAAAGGCCTTTAGGAAAAGCAATGGAGCAGGATTGGAGGCCCAACAGTCTGGAGGATTCCCATGGTAGCTTGACAGCTCCAAATACTGTCAGAACCTTCAACGGAGCTCCTTCTCCAAGGGGAATGGCGACCGATTGTTCTGTTGAGAGGGACACAGAGAGACGGGAGAGGGTTGGCATGGGTAACGATAGGAAGTGAACCACCTCTGGAATCATGTGCCCCGGATCTAAATGTGCGCGCCCCAGATCTGATTGGATGTAAATTGATTGGATTCGGTTTACAGCTCCGGTTAAGGCTTGAACAGCTTCTCGCATTGCTCTTTCTCGAGCCCCCCAGAAACTTGGGCCCAGCAGAAAGCATGATAGATAGGCGGATGGGCTCCGAAGGGTTGTTCTTGAGGCAGCTGTAAGGCGGCGGACCGCCATACGAAACTCCGAGCGTTTACCCGACATCGCGCTAACGTGACTTTTCCCCGAACAGAAACCGCCACTCGCGCGACTCGTCAACGGATTATACGATAAACTATACAGGACCAGAACCGTATATAAGTAGTCAGCATAGGATAGAACTGTACCTCCAGTTTTCTCCTCCCTCTCGAATAACATACGCGTTAGGACACTCACCCTGCGTGTATTATATAAGAAACGGGACTGAGCAAACAACCCCGCGAGTCGAACTTAGAAATCAAAGCTAAGCCGACTCACAGCAGCGTAGCACATCGTTCCTGGTGACGGTAAGAGACGTCCATTGCCACCATTTTGGAGACGAGTCTATTGCATCCCGCCACTGTCGCATTACACGCCGAAGGGCTTCGCGCCTCTTCCACATATCTAGACGAAACGCCCAGGGGCCCGCGAGATTTGCCTCCATATCGTGAAGGAGCACCTTCATGAGGAGGTCAGGTGATAACCGGGCAATCGGCGATCTGGAGTTCTCAATAGTAATGATTCGTTCACGGATGCGCCTGGCCCAGAGAACTAGCGATTGATAATTGTCTGAAGCTGCCTCCGCAGAGGTTCTCTTTTCAATTTCCAGCGAAGACTCGGAGCTAACGAAGGTCAGTTGCGTTAGTCTTAAAATGCCATTCTTGTAAGTAGCGGGTCCACTCACAGCGGAGAGCCAATATCGAGTCCCTGTAGCTTGGCCTCAAGATCCACCTGGCGCGCGATAATGAACGATTCGGCTCGACGGTGGTCGAGACTACGCAAGACATCGAACATAGACGGCCGCTTAATAGGGTCTTCAGCCCAGCACCGCTCCGCTTCGTCCCAAAACTGCGAATACATGCTTCCATCTGGGCCGGAAGGAGGCTCCGTGGGTGGTCGCTCGCCCTCAAATAAGACGCCCGTTATGATGGAAACGAGACCAGTGTGATGAGAGTAAGGTTCCTTGCCACTCAGAACCTTGAAACAACACCGTCGTGTCAGCAAAGTCTGACTATGTCTGAGGATCTGCCCTTTCATCCTACCTCATAGATGGTTATTCCAAATGCATAGACGTCACTTTGGAAGGTCCTTCGAGCTGCATCTCTCAGAAGCTCGGGGCTCTGCCATGGAACGCTCCCCGCTCCCCTCAAGGATGTTGAAGTGCGAGTACTGACGTGGCGAGCAAGCCCGAAATCGCAGAGTCGGGCATGGTGGTCAGCCGAAATGAGAATATTGTTTCCTTTCACGTCTCCATGTATGATGCCGCATTGGTGCAAATATGTCAAACCCTCTGCAATCTCGAGGACCTAATAGGAAGTTGCAGGTCAACTTTCGAGCTCGAGCGCGCGGTGGTGGCAAACTCATGTACCAAACACCCCCTGTTCGCCTCAGGATGGCGCTCCAAGTATTCAGGCAATGAGCCATGTTCGGCAAAAGGAGATACCAAGTACGTTGACCCGTTAATTTCATAAATGCCAAGAAATTGCAAAATGCGAGGGTGCTTCAGCAGCACCCACAAGCCAGCTTCCGCTTGAACGCGCTATAGCCAATGGTGATGGGATTTGTCAAGATTTTCGCATATCAACTTAAAGTATATCAACTAAAAGAGATACTGACATGCGTAATAAAGTTATTATAGCAATTCCCCCGAGGCCGTTTCAGAGCCACTTTCCCAGCGGTGGAATGAGTCCCAATGAACAGATCACAGAGTGCGCCGGACGTATTGACAGGAGAGACGCTGTCAATTTCGACCGATCCTTCAAGAGATAGTTCACCAAATCTAGTTGGGCTCATCGATAATGTTTTGTCAGACTTGAAGGTTGGCTTTGATGATTCGACTGCGTAATGGCGGTGAAGTTGGGTTGCTCGCCAACCCCTATCCACCCGCCCCGTAAATTCAAGACGCCGGTACTTCGACGTCCCACGGTGGTGGTGTGATATCTTAGAGTGACCAATCGGCGGGTTTCTAATCCTTGCACTTCTTTGTACATGCGTCGAAATACCGAGCCCAACATCAATGAAACATACATAAACGCCTTGTATAATGAGCTGTTGAGCACTTGCAACATCGGCATCTATTTGTCCCTCTCCCTAGCGGCAAACGGGTACCTCTTTCCTGTCATTGCCGAATGCTTGACACAGAGTCTTGTTGTTAGGAACCTAAGTTCGGCATCGTTGGTACGAGTGATTATTGCGCATTCGTGAGAGCACCTATGTTCCGAGGGCATTTCGTCGACGACTCCCGCCATCGTTCACCAAGTTGTCGGATAACATCTGGCGGATAGAGATGAGTAGAGGGTACCTTTAATACTACATACTAAGCGAACACTGTGTGCGAGGTATCCGATTGCCGTAGTAGGACCTCATCTCCGATCTCCAGCGAAGGACGAGCGTCTCGGCGGCGACAGCCGTCGAACGCGAGGCATTTGCCCTATCGCTTACTTTATGAAGACATCCAAGGAAGTGTTCACTTGAGTAAGGGACCGGTTGTAGTCGGAATGGTGGCGGGCTACTAGTATGGATGGTGTCTATCCAAGGAGCGAGCAACCCTTTTGTCGCGGCTCCCCATGCGACGTTGCAAGTCGACATAACGTCGAACAATCGGAAGAGACTTCACACGGTTCAAATGCTCAAGTACTCACCTGGAGACGGAACTCATCTCTAGCAGTACTACTGTCTGATCGTCATCGTAATTGAGGACTCACGTTATGAAAGACAGTGGCTGGAGCTATGAGCAAGTGCAATTCACTCCTCAACTTCAAGGGCAACTCGGATAACGCCACAACCCGAGACGGCGGGTCTCCAAAGTTTGGCTTACGTAAAAATTGATTTCTGACGCTATATCCGCGCCTTCGACTCCCATTCCGCCTTTCGGCATCAGCCTCCCCTCCCTTCTTCCATCGACAATGAACCCAAACATAGTGTCTCTTCATAAGCGTAATATGATAGCACAAACGGAAATTGAGAAATGTATGGACAACCACGTGGCAAGCTATCCTCCACTCAAACTTGAGCTCAACCATCATCTGTCCGACCGCACACACGGGGATGCGCCGCCTGGGGTAGGCCGGGATGGATAAGCGTGACCAAGGTCGTTAGTTTCCGGGCTTGGGCACCTTCGACCTCGCGGCTTTCGCAAGGCGGCGGTGTCGCACTTGCAACCAAACCACACCACTCCCCCAACGGCAACACCACAACCTCTTCAGACCTTCCCTTAAGTATCTCTCCCTCGTATAACACCAAATCCTCCACGCTTTAGCTTGCCATTTTCTCTTAAAAAGGGGGACATATCCTCCTGCTATGGCGCCATCCGATATGGGAAACGGTCTGAAACGGAACCACGATGCTCTCGAGGAAGTCGAACAACCCCCGCACCTTGAGGAAGCAGGAGAAACCCAGGCGGGTAATGGAACAGTCGCCCGAAACCCTAAGCGAATCAAACTATCTGCGGTATGCATCAGCTAACGTGTTGTTCTCTGCGCATACCTCTTACTGGACTTGTCCTTTCCGGTAGCGAGGCCTCGAGGTTTTGGCAGAATTATCAGAGAAACGGATATCCATCACCGATATCGAATTCAGTGAGAAGAGCTCGCAAGACGGCGGTACCTTTGCCGACGTTGTGGCAGCTACGCTGATCGTGAGGAGCAGCAGCGGTCAGGGAAGAAGAAGAGTAGCTGTGAAGAAGCTACGACTAATCAACGACATGACCGAAGAAAAGCGGTTTTGTGTAGGTTTATTTGTTTGGTCGTGCCTTCGGAGGAACTAATAATCCATTTGCAGGCTTTTGTCAACGAGCTCCGTGTCTTGGACAAGTTATCCCATCCGAATATCGTGGAGATCATCGGATTTGTTGAGGACGGGGAACGTCGCATCGCTTGGTTGGTTTTCCCGTGGGAGGAAAATGGAAACCTTCGCCAGTTCCTTCGTTCTGGAACATGGGAGCTCCCCGAACGCGTGTCGCTCGTACGTCGCAGTAGACCTGGCTTTCTTTGGGCATGAAGCTGATGGTAGACGCGTTTCAGATTGCCGATGTCGCAGCCGGTCTAGAATATCTTCACACTCGCCAGCCTCCCATCCGCCACGGCGATCTGAAATCGGTACGCCCCGCAGCCAGCCATGTGTACCACAAATCCTGAAATCCATTCTCGCCCAGCTGAACATCCTTGTCAACTCGTCTAATCGTGCTGTGATTATCGACTTTGGCTCGGCGCGCAGGACAGAGCTCGGGGCCACTTCAGGACCTAACATCCCGTCTAGAGGGGACGAAAGCGCTGAACTCAGACTTAGCGTATCCAATGGAACACTCACATTGACGGGCCTTGGCTGCTCGACTCGTTGGGCTCCACCCGAAGTTCTCAATGATGAGAATGCGTTGGATCTGGCGAGCGATATTTGGGCTCTCGGTTGGATTGGGTGGGAGGTAAGGTTGCCCCCTCGGGCAGAGGCGAATTGATGCAAACCCTCTGTACTTGTCTTAACTCAGGCCATCACGGATTGCTTTCCGTTCGAGGAACTTGATTCGGAACCTCGTGTTACGATGAGTGTGCTAGAAGGCCGACTCCCGATGATTTACGATCACCATCAACTGTCACAAATCCACAGTCTCTGCGGGATTATGCAGAAGTGTTGGAAGCTGGACCCGGCCGAACGACTATGTGCCACAGAGTGCAGGAAGGCCATCAATTGGATCGTAAGTCGAATACCACACTAGATATTCAAGAGGAAAAGCTGATTTGAAACAGCCACAGGCGATCCCGTCAACGAAAAGTGATAATCAATGCACGATTCCGTCTGCTCGACTACGATTGCAGATCGGGGTTATACATTTATTGCATGGTCGACGGAAAGAGGCGTTAGAGATGTTCGAGCAGGGGTTAGAAATCGCTCAGTCGACGGGAGATCAAGCTACCTTGGTAGACCTACTGCTTCGAATAGCAGAAACCCACCGAGTAGGGTCAAGGTGCGTCGAGGCAGAGGCGTCTTACACGAAAGCGCTGGATATCTGCACGACCATCGGGTCCGACCTGGGTCGAGCAAACGCGTTGGAAGGGCTGGGAGAGGTCCGGAGAGAGCAGTCCAAGTACATCGAAGCAGAGCCGTCTTACGCCGAAGCGCTGACCATCTACGAGACCATCGGGCACGACCTGGGCCGAGCGAACGTCATGCAAGGGCTTGGCGACGTTCGGAGCGCGCGGTCCAACTACATCGAAGCAGAGGCGTCTTACGCCGACGCGCTGGCCATCTACAAGACGATCGGGTCCGACCTGGGTCGAGCGAACGCATTGCGAGGGCTTGGCCAGGTCCGGACACCGCAGTCTAAGCACATCGAAGCAGAGGCGTCTTACGCCGAAGCGCTGGCTATCTACAAGACTATCGGGTACGACCTGGGTCGAGCGAACGCATTGCAAGGACTTGGCCACGTCCAGGGGGCGCAGTCCAATTACATCGAAGCAGAGGCGTTTTACTCCGAAGCGCTGATCATCTACAAGACCATCGGGTCCGACCTGGGTCGAGCGAACGCATTGCAAGGGCTTGGCCACGTCAGGACAGAGCAGTCCAAGTACATCGAAGCAGAGGCGTCTTACGCCGAAGCGCTGGCCATTTGCAAGACCATCGGGTACGACATGGGTCGAGCGAACGCGTTGGAAGGGCTTGACCACGTGTGGAGAGCGCAGTCCAAGTACATCGGGGCAGGAGCGCCTTACACCGGAGCGCTGGCCAGCTCCAAAACGGCCGAGGACGACATGGGTCGAGCGAACGCATTGCGAGGGCTTGGCGACATCCGGAGAGCGCAGTCCAAGTACATCGAGGCAGAGGCGGTTTACGCCGAAGCCCTGGCCATCTACGAGACCATCGGGTACGACCTAGGTCGAGCGAAAGCATTACAAGGGTTTGGCCACGTGCGAAGAGCGCAGTCCAAGTACATCGAAGCAGAGGCGTCTTTCGCCGAAGCGCTGGCAATCTACAAGACGATCGGGTCCGACCTGGGCCGAGCGAACGCACTGCAAGGGCTTGGCCACGTCCGGACAGCGCAGTCCAAGTACATCGAAGCAGAGGCGGTTTACGCCGAAGCGCTGGCCATCTATGAGACCGCCAGGTCCGACCTGGGTCGAGCGAACGCATTGCAAGGGCTTGGCGACGTCCGGAGAGTGCAGTCCAAGTACATCGAAGCAGAGGCGTCTTTCTTCGAAGCGCTGGCCATTTACAAGACCATCGGGTCCGACCTGGGTCGAGCGAACGCATTGCAAGGGCTTGCTCACGTCCGGAGAGCGCAGTCCAAGTACATCGAAGCAGAGGCGTCTTTCGCTGAAGCGTTGGCCATTTACAAGACCATCGGGTCCGACCTGGGTCGGGCAAACGCATTGCAAGGACTTGGCCACGTCTGGAGAACGCAGTCCAAGTATATCGAAGCAGAGGCGTCTTTAACCGAAGCGCTGGCCATCCGCAAGACCACCGGGTCCGACCTGGGTCGAGCGAAAGCATTGCTCAGGCTTGGCCACGTCCGGAGAGCGCAGTCCAAGTACGTCGAAGCGGAGGCGTCTTTCGCCGAAGCGCTGGCCATCTTCTGGACCATCGGGTCCGACCTGGGTCGAGCGAAAGCATTGCTCAGGCTTGGCCACGTCCGGGGAGCGCAGTCCAAGTACATCGAAGCAGAGGCGTCTTTCTCCGAAGCGCTGGCCATCTATAAACACATAGGACAGAGTCTAGGTTGGGTGAACTCTTCCGTTGGTCTAGCGGAGATTTGGATCCGCCAGGCAAGGCATGCGGAGGCAAAGGCGTTAGTTGAAGATGCGGCCTCAATATCAAAGCGAATCGACTACATTTGGGGCATGGACACTTCATTCGAGCTCCTCGGCAAGATCTTCGAAGCAGAGGGATCGGCTAATAACCCATGAACCTCCGCTCTAACGACTTCAACACGTCCTGAGGATAGTGCTCTGTCCACCTCCCTTCCGGAAACCAATGAATCATCATATGCTTTTCCGTAGCACTCTCTGGTTAACTCCTTCTACGCCATTTCGTCATCATATTCCTTTTCCCTTTAAAAGTTGCTGAGATCCGGGTTACTGAATAGCTATCACCTGTAACCTTTTTATGAGAATCTGCTGACTTCTCCGGCGTGTTCACTGTTACAACGTGGATGGCTTTGAGCAATTCGCCTCATCTTGCTTTGGCGTTTTGTCCTTTCGCTAGTCAATCGCACCCCGAGCCCGCAAACGGAAGGACACCACGAGAGACCATTTTGCTATCCCATCCAACACGTTCGATGTCTCAGTTTCCCAACTAACCAGAGGCCCATCACAGACCCCGTGAAGCAACCCAATTAGCGCATGTTAACAAGGCCTGTATGGTATACACACAAATACATCTGCACGCCCAATTGCGCATATCGAAAGGAACCAAGTTTCCAAGTCGTGATATCGATGTGCGGCTTGTTGCGTCGAACAAGGCCGTGAGATGGATCCATGGAAGGACCCTGTTCCATTAGCCGCCGTTGGCAAACAGTCCAAGCGTCCTTCATCCCCGTCTCGCTTCTATCCACCCCCCTGAAGTCTCGATGGCAACCAACACTCGTTCAAGGAGTAAAGACGGCCCTCCAGGCGCGTTCCCAGCGAGTTCGTTTTCCCATTCAACATCTGCAGGAGGAAGATGTCGTCCGCTGGACCTGGCCCATCCTCATCTTCGGTTCAAGCTCGAATAGGCCTTCCAATCCATCGGACGTCGAACGCGTCACGTTCAACTCTCGCAAGCTCAACCTCAACGCAGCAGCTTTATCCTCTGCTATTCACGGCGCCAGCGACTCGGAAGATGATTGGAAACGTCCGGCTCGCGCAGTCCAATTACATCGAAGCAGTGGCGTTATATACGGAAGCGCTGGCCATCTACAAGACCACCGGGAGCGAGATGGGTCGAGCGAACGCACTGTTCGGGCTCGGAGGCGTCCGGATTGAGCAGTCCAATTACATGGAAGCGGAGGCGTTGTATACGGAAGCGCTGGCCATCTACAAGACCACCGGGAGTGACATGGGTCGAGTGAACGCAATCCGAGGGCTTGGAAACGTCCGAAAGGCGCGGTACGATTACATCGGAGCAGAGGCGTCTTACGCCGAAGCGCTGGTCATATCCAAGAGCATCGGGAGCGACGGGAATCGAGCGAAGGCATTGCGAGGGCTTGGAGCCGTCCGGAGAGCGCAGTGCAATTACATCGAAGCAGAGGCCTTTTTTGCGGAAGCGCTGGCCATCTCCAAGATCACAGTGAGTGACATGGGTCAAGCGAACGCATTGCTCGGGCTCGGAGATGTCCGGAAAGCTCAGTACAATTACATCGAAGCGGAGGCGTCTTACAACGAAGCACTGGCCATCTCCAAGACCATTGGGAGCGACGGAAATCGAGCGAACGCATTGCAAGGGCTTGGAAACATCCGGAGAGAGCAGTCCAACTACATCGAAGCAGAGACGTTATATACGGAAGCGCTGGCCATCTACAGGACCACCGGGAGCGACATGGATCGAGCGAACGCATTGCTCGGGCTTGGAGACGTCCGGAGAGCGCAGTCCAGGTACATCGAAGCAGAGGCGTCTTGCGCCGAATCGCTGGCCATCTGCAAGACTATCGGGTACGACTGGGGCCGAGCGAATGTATTGCGAGGGCTTGGAGACGCCCGGACAGCGCAGTCCCAGTACATCAACGCAGAGGCGTCTTACGCCGATGCGCTAGCCATCTGCAAGACCATCGGGTACAGCTGGGGTCGAGCGAACGCATTGCTCGGGCTCGCAGGCGTCCGGAAAGCGCAGTCCAAGTACAGCGAAGCAGAGATGTCTTACGCCGAAGCACTGGCCATCTACAAGACCATCGGGGACGACCAAGGTCGAGCCAACGCATCCCTTTCTCTAGCCAAGATTTTCATCCACAACGCAAGCTATGCGAAGGCAAAAGCGCTCGTTGAAGCTGCGGCCTCAATATCAGACCGAATTGGCTACGGTTGGGGTATGGATACTTCGAACGAGCTCCTCCAGGAGATCCTCGAAGTGGAGGGATCACCCAACGGACGCTCAATGACCTCCGCTTTACCAACGTTGGCGCATGTGAAGGACAGCGCTCCACTCGCCTCCCCTCCGGAAACCGGTGAATGCTCAGCTGCTTCGCCCTAACAAGTGCTAGTAGGCTCCTTCCACAGCATTTCGTCATCATGTTCATTGCAATTCAAGATTTGCTCAGGTTTAGGCTTTCCGATAGCTATTACTTGTAATCTTTTTAGATTGTGTTTTACTGACTTCGTCGGTCTGTTCACCATTGCAATGCGGACAATCCGTCTCATTTCCCCTTCCCGTTTCATCCTTCATTATCCAACCGTAGCCGGAGCCCGTAAACGGGAGGACAACCACCGTTATACCCAAACCAAATTCGCGCATTGTAACAATATTTATTAGTCACACCACATGTGCAGGCCCAATTGCGCATATTGAGCTGGAAAATTGAGAACGAGGTACCGTGATGTTGGGTTTGTTGCGTCGAACAAGTCCGTGAGATTGAAGGACCCTGTTCCATTTAGTCGCCGTTCCCCTCATCCCCATCTCGCCTCTGCCCACCGCCGGAAGTCGCGATGACCACCAACACCCGCTCAAACGGGAAAAACGCCCCTTCAGGCGCGCTCCCAGCGAGTTCTTCTTTCCCTTCATAGTCTGCAGGGGAAGGTCGTCGTCCTCTCGACCCGCCCAATCCTCACTCCCCAGTTCAAGCTCGAACAATCTATACGACGTCGAACGCGTCCCGTCCAACTTTCGCAACCTTAACCTCCACGGAGCGACTTTATCCTCCGCTGTTAACGGCGCCAGCGAGTCAGAGGACGATGGTGTCGCTCAGTATGGAGGTTGGCAGCACTAAGGGAGTTCTCAGGGCAAGCAGCAAGGCGGAGGGAACGGCAATACCAATAACAACGGGCACAAACGCCAGAGCATCGTTCGCTCCTTCGGGACCCGCCGACGAACCTGGACTCCTCGTTGAGGAACTACAGCACGCGGCAGAAGGGGGCACCGCAAGGTCTGCACGACTAAAGGGGAAGGGGAAGGGACGGGCGGATAGTAGCCAGCAACCTCAACCTCACCAGGAGCAACACTATCAGACACCTGCAGCACGTCTCGTCAGGAAACTTCCGAAGAAACTGGGACATGAAAGGGACCTCAGCGTCTCATTCCAGGAAAGACGCGACTCCTTCGGTCATCGGAGTGCAGTCTTCCGATAGCGAGGCGAGGAACGACAAGTCAAAGATTGCCAGGCTAGAAAAGGAGATTGCAGCATTGAAACGAGTGAGCACCCACACCTACTTTGCATGTTACATGTCGACACGAACTCCAGCTCACGACGCGCGGTATTCTCAGCAACCCCCTTCGCCACAACGGAGCGCGTCAACCGAATTTGCGACCTGATACAGACCGACTTAAGAAGATGAGCCTTCAAGACGTCACCACCCACGGAGGACTTCTTCACCTTGACACCGCCTTGGGTGTTCTTCGTCCCACTTTAGGAAGGCGCCAACCAGGCAGCCGAAAGACAAACGCTCAAGACGAAAAATAATGAAGTCTGTGTTTGGCATGTCCCTTTCGTCGATCTCGGCGTTTCTCTCTAACCAAGCGATCGCCAAGTATACGCACAATCCAAGCTATCCGCTGTCGAGGAAGCGTTCAACTGCCATGAGATGTTCGCTACGACCCTCAATTAGGAGGAGTAGCAGTGTATGGATTGGGTGGAGCTTGTTGGCCATCGACGAGATGGACGTGGACGGAACGGCATACATCAACGCAACTCTAAAGGACATGAGACATAGACCGTGTCGATGGGTGAAGGTGCCTACAGCAGGAGGAATGCATTTATGCGCTGTCTGAAGATGCATAATGCAAAGTATGCACCATAGTCTTCGTAGCGTAATAAAACATTCTAAGGTCTCAGCACGTTCCGACCACTCGTGTCCGCTAACGCAATCCCGCATCCCTCAAAACAGACCATTCCCCAGCAGGTTGCCTGAAGCCCTC
Organism: Tulasnella sp. 408; assembly: GCA_019633405.1. Classification (NCBI taxonomy): domain Eukaryota; kingdom Fungi; phylum Basidiomycota; class Agaricomycetes; order Cantharellales; family Tulasnellaceae; genus Tulasnella; species Tulasnella sp. 408. Next base: position 9,398 of record WSTX01002735.1, on the reverse strand, counting down.
CGACCGCATGACATCGTTCGACTCCAACACCTTCCACATCTTCAACGTATTGAAACTATCAAGGTAGCTTCGTTATGCTAACGACTGCGCTGGGTCTTAGTTCAACACGATGTAATGAAGTTTTGCCTTGGAAGGTGACCTTCCTGCCGTTGGACTTTGGAGGTGGTGCGGTGGAGACGGGAAGGGAGTCGCGATCTGGAGAGGGACCTTCCTCCGGCATGCTCGTAAACGAAAGCGAGATGCTCTCTTGGATGGACTCCTTCCTCATACCGCTCAACCACAACCAAAAATAATAACAGGTCCGCCAGCGTCCAAACGATCCGGTGCTTGGTTCCGTGGGCTTGAGAAGCAGCGACGACACTCTTGTCGCCAACTTCCTCCACTATCGCGTCCAGTGGGGCGGGCGTCCCCGACGGTGCTGGCACGCTTCAAGGTAGTTTGTCGTAGGCCGGAATGACCCACGAGGAACGCTTGTGGCGCTTCGAAAGTAGTTGCTCCGCGTTTAGGACAGATTCGTGTCGTAATACGCGATGTGGTTTGGTCGCTGGAACCGGACGGCGGCGAGGTTTGCCCACAGCATGCAAGTTGGCCGATCTCACGTCACCGAACGTGAAGCGCAGCACCAAGGAGAGACCTCCTTCAGGTAAACATGATTCGACATCGAACGTTCGTTTTGCTTCAGTCTCGACGGTGGGGTGCGCAAAGCCCCTCGGTGAGTTGAAACATGCATGCGCAGCTCCAAGTCATCCAGCGGTAAAGGTACGGATACGATCTTGACTCGCTTGAGGGTTTCGTTAAAACTCGATCCGCATTCCCTTGTCCCGGCTCAGTCTCCCCCCGAGCTAGTTCTGACCTTTAGGGGTGTAACTATCGTGTCCGGTACAAAGCTTCGAGATAGGGGGTTTTTTGCGTATCCGAGTTCGCGTTCATATTGATATTGGGCAGAGCATTCCACCATCGATGCCCCGAATATGAGATGTAGCGTGGAGAAAGCTTGTGGCAATCAATGCCGTTTGAGGCGAACTAGGCGGCTTGTGAAGTCAGGGGGAGGGTTTTCAGTTTGCTCGAGCGGACAATGTTCAGGGAAGTTGCACCAAGCCCTGACGTCATTCCGCCTCGCTCATCCTTTCGTTCCGCTCTCGCTCTCGATTCAAAGTAGTCATCCGCTCACTCGTTTTTAAGTCGATAAGATTACTGTACTTCGGCGATCAGACCGTTTCCTAATCCGGCTCTCGCTGTGAGCTTGCCACAAGAATCGCCAGTTGGGCCTCAAGAACCCGGGCAGCCGAGTTGGTGTCCAAAGCTTGGCTTACGTAAAACTTTCTTTTACACGTTCCATCTGTCAGCGCGCTATCACCAACAATGAACCCCCTCTTTGATCAAGAATGTAACATGATAGCGCAAGCGTAAATCAAGAAATGTATGGACAATCGCCTGGCAGTTGTCACCCACCCAAACTTCAGCTCAACCAACACTGTCTTACCGCATACACAAGGAGGCGCCGCCTGGAGACCCCGGAATTAATAAGAGCGACCAAGAGGGTTGGCTGGGGGGCTTAGGAATCTTCGACCTCGCGGCGTTCGCGAGACGGCGGTGTCGTAATTGCAAGCAAGCCACAACTCCCCCCCAACGGCAACACCACAATCTCCTCAGACCTTCCCTCAAGCGTCTCTCCCTCGTATAACACCCAATCCCCGATGCTTTGGCTTGCAAATTTTATCTCACAAATGTGGACATATCCTCCTGCTGTGGCGCCATCCGATATGGGGAACGGTCCCAATCAGGACTGTGATGCTCTCATCGAAGCCCAACACCCTCCGCACCCAGAGGATGCGGAAGAAACCCAGGCAGGTAATATAATAGACACCCGAAAGTCGAAGCGAATCAAACTGTCTGCGGTATGCATCAAGCAACGCGTTGTTCTCGGCGCGTATTTCTTACGTGACTTGTGCTTACCGTAGCGAGGCCTCGAGCTTTTGGCAGCTTTATCAGGGAAACGGATATCCATCACCAATATTGAATTCGGTGACAAGAGCTCCCAAGACGGCGGTACTTTTGCCGATGTTGTATCAGCTACACTGATGGTTAGGAGCAGCTTTTGGATTTGGCTAAGCCGCAGAAGGGTAGCCGTGAAGAAGCTACGACTAATCAACGACATGACTGAGGAAAAGTGGTTTTGTGTAAATTTATTTGTTTGGTAATGCTTTCAATGGGGCTTACAATCCTTCCAGGCTTTTGTCAACGAGCTCCGTGTCTTGAACAAGTTATCTCATCCGAATATCGTGGAAATCATCGGGTTCGTGGAGGACATTGAAAGTCGCATCGCGTGGTTGGTTTTCCCGTGGGAGGAAAATGGAAACCTTCGCCAGTTCCTTCGTTCCGGGACGTGGGAACTCCCTGAACGGGTGTTGCTGGTACGTCGCAGTAGACCTAGCTTGCTTTGGGCGCGGAGCTAATGGTGCACGCATTCCAGATTGCCGATGTCACCGCGGGTCTAGAATATCTTCACACTCGCCAGCCTCCCATCCGACACGGTGATCTGAAATCGGTGCGCCCCGCAGTCAGCTATCTCCACTACAACTCCTGAAATCCATTATCGCTCAGCTGAACATCCTTGTCAACTCTTCCAATCGTGCTGTCATCACCGACTTTGGCTCGGCCCGCATCGTAGAGCTCGGAGCCACTTCAGCACCTGACATCCCTTCTAGCGAGAACGACACTGCTCAACTCGAACTTACAGTATCCAATGGCACACTCACGCTGACAGGCCCGGGTTACTCGATTCGGTGGGCGTCGCCCGAGTGTCTTATGGGAAACCCGCTGGATCTGGCGAGCGATATTTGGGCTCTAGGTTGGATTGCTTGGGAGGTACGGTTGCCGGCTCGAGCAAAAGCGACTTAATATAGACCTTCTTTAATCGTTCTGCCTCAGGCTATCACGGGTTGTTTTCCGTTCGAGGAACTTGGTTTGGAATCTGGTATTACTATGAGGGTACTAGAAGGCCAACTCCCGTCGATCTACGACCACCACCAACTCTCACAAATTCACCGTCTCTGCGGGATTATGCAAACTTGTTGGAAACTAAACCCGAAGGAACGACCATCTGCCACAGACTGCAGGAAGACCATCGGTTGGATTGTAAGTTTAATAGCACGCGGGGAATTCGAAATGACAAACGCTAACTCGAAACAGCCACAGGCGATCCCGTCGACAAAAGATGGAAAGCAATCCACAATTTCGTCCGCTTCACTACTACTCAAGATCGGTCGAATGTATTCATTGCAATGTCGATGGAAGGAGGCGTTAGGGCCGTTGGAGCAGGGATTGGAAATGGCTCGCTCTACTGGAGATCAAGCCACTCGGGCAAACCTACTGCTCGAGATAGCAGAGGTCCACCAAATGGTCTGTAAATTTGTTGAATCGGAGGCGTTTTACGCGGAAGCACTGGCCGTCTGCAAGACCATCGGGTCCGACATCGGTCGAGCGGACGCATTGCTCGGGCTTGGTTACGTCCGAAGAGCACAGTCCAAGTACATCGAAGCGGAGGTGTCTTACGGGAAATCGCTGGACATCTGCAAGAGCATCGGGTACGACGTGGGTCGAGCGAACGCATTGGAAGGGCTTGGCGACGTCCGGGTAATGCAGTTCAAGTACAACGAAGCGGAGGCGGCTTACGCGGAAGCGCTGGCGATCTGCAAGACCATCGGGTCCGGCGTGGGTCGAGCGAACGCATTACGAGGGCTCGGAGACGTCTGGAGAGAGCAGTCCAAGTACATCAAAGCAGAGGCGTCTTACGCCGAAGCGCTGGCCATCTGCAAGACCATCGGGGACGACATCGGTCGATTGAACGCATTGGGGGGCTTGGTGACGTCCTGAAAATACAGTACAAGTACATCGAAGCAGAGACGTTTTACGCCGAAGCGCTGACCGTCTGCGAGACCATCGGGTACGACGTGGGTCGAGCGAGCGCATTACGAGGGCTCGGAGACGTCTGGAGAGAGCAGTCCAAGTACATCAAAGCAGAGGCGTCTTACGCCGAAGCGCTGGCCATCTACAAACGCATGGGGAAGGCCCTAGACCGGGTGACCTGCTCCATCTGTCTGGCCGAGATTTGGATCCACCAGGCAAGGTATGCGGAGGCAAAGGCGTTAGTCGACGATGTGACCTCGATGCCAGAGCGAATCAACTACGCTAAGAGCTTGAACACGTTAACCAAGCTCCTAGGTAAGATCCTCAAAGCGAAGGAGTCGCTCAACAGTGACTCATTAAGATCCGCTATACCAACTTGAACACAAATTGAAGATAGCGCTTCGCCCACTTTCCTTCCGGAAACCAATGAATCGTCAGCTGCTTTGCCGAGGACTCTCCCCGAGTCTCTCGTAGACCCCTTCTCCGTCATTTTGTCATGACATTCGTTCCAATCTAAACGTTACTGAGATCCGGGTTATCTGGATAGCTATCATGTGTAATCTATATGAATCCATTCCTAAATGTACTTCAAGCCTTTAGCTCACTTCCTCGATGTGTTCATGGTTGTGGCTTTGAAACACTTTGTCTGATTTCCACCTCGCACTCTATCCCTTCACTGGTCAATTGTGCCCCGACCCCGCAAACGGCAGGACACCACCATTCCTACTTTTTCAGCTCATCCAACACGCTCGATGGCTCGATTCCCCAGCAGTAACTTACCAGAGGCACATCACAGACCAAGTAAAGTAAACCAATTAGGGCATGGTAACAATGCATAATACAGTACTCACACAGACACATGCCCATGCCCAACTCGCATACATATGGAATGCCCAAGCTGTGATGTGCGGTTTGTTGGGGACTCTGGCCGACGTGTCCGTGAGATCGAGGGACCCTGGTCCATTATTCGCCGTTCGGAGAAGGCGTCCGTCCCATCCTCATCTTCTTGGCTCCCCAAGCTCGAGCACGCCTTCTCATCTATCCGACGTCGAACGCGTCACGTCCAAATTTTGCAACCTCAACCTGAACGAAGCAACTTTGTTCTCGGCTATTCACGGCGTCAGCGCCTCCAAGGACGATGGTGGCGCCCAGTATGGAGGCCAGCAGCACTAAGGGAGTTCCAAGGGCAAGCCGCAAGGCGGATGGAACAGCACTACCAGCAACACCACCAGACACCGACAGCACGTCTCATCATGAAACCGCCAAGGAAACTGGGACGAAAAATGGACCTCCTCAGCGCCTCATTCCAGGAAAGACGCGACCCCTTCAGTCATTGAAGTGCGGTCGTCCGATCGCGAGGCGAGGAACGACAAGTCCAAGATTGCCAGGCTAGAAAAGGAGATTGCAGCATTGCAAAGAGTGAGCACCCACACATCCTTTGCACGTTACCCGTCGGAGCGAACTCAGGCTCACGACGCGCGGTATTCTGAGTAATTCGCTTCGCCACACCGGAACACACCCCAAGGCAGACCGAATGTACAACCGATACAGACTGACTCAAGAAGGTGAGCTTCAAGACGTCACCACTCACGAGGGACTTTTGACCTGACCACCGCCTTGGGTGTTCGTCACACTGTAGGAAGTAGCCGACCAGGCAGCCGAAATACAAACGCTCAAGACGTAAAGTGCATGTTCGACTTGTCCCTCACGTCGGTTCTCGGCATCTCTCTCTAACCAAGCGATCGCCAAGTATAGGCACGATCCATGTTATCCGCCAGCCAGGAAGCGCTCAACTGCCAAGTCTGCGCCTGCGTGACGCACAAGCCGTACGCGTTGAGCCCGTGCGGGCATGCATGCTGTCTTCCCCGCCCCTGAGAGTGGTTCTAATTCCAGCGGGAGAACGACGATGGGAGGTTCGCTACGACCGCAATTGGGAGGACCAGGACCGTATGGATTGGGCGGAACTTTGTTGGGCATCGACGAGGTGGAGGTGGACGGGACGGCATACGTGCACGCGGTTCGGAAGGATATGACGGGTAGACCGTATAGATGGATGAAGGTGTAGAAGGAATACATTTATACAATGTCCGAAGGTGCATAATCAAAAGTATGCACCATGACACTCGTAGCGTAGTAAGACATCAACGCTCCCCGACCGCTATCGCCCGCGAGCAGGAATCTCGCGCTTTCCAAAACAGACCGTTCCACAGGTGGTTTCCCGAAGCCCTTCGCTCGCATGACATCCTTCGATTCCTCCTTCAACACCTTCCACATGCAATGGGTCGAAGCGACCAAAGTTACTGCGCAAGGTTACATAACGACATAGCGTAGTCGTTGTACAACGCGATATGAGGAATTTTTTGGCTTGGAAGATGATCTCCATGTCCTTGGAGGTTGTGCGGTGGAGATGGAAGGGGGTTGCGAGGACTCGTGGCAGAACGAGTCCTACGGCTCGCGGACCCAAAGGGGGATGCGTGGGACCGTGACATACGGTACCTCTCACCACCATCCCCTCCTGTCTCCCCCGCGATAGCGACATCTTTTGCCCCACCGCCATCCCGCTTTCTCCTCCTCGCCGCTTTGGGGGTGCCTTTGGTCGCTACCCCCGCGGTGTCAGTCGGGTCCCATTGTTGTGGTGGCCCGGCTCACCCAAACTGGAGCTGGAGTGGAAAGGCAGGACAAAGAGACATCGTACTAGTAACTACCTAGAATAGTCGTACACAGAATACCTAAGCAGACCCAGCGGTGGGAGCGAGCTGCGATGTGAGAGGCAGCTTTCTCCAGCATACTCGTAAAAGGACGCTGGATGCCCCCTGTGATGGACTCCTTCCTCGTATCGCGCAACCACAACCAAAATAGTGACACCCCCGCCGGCGCCCAGGTGATCTGGTCCTTGGTTGCATGCGCTTGAGAAGCGACGACGACACTCTGGTTCCCAAGCTCCTCCACCGGCGCACCCGGAGGGACGACCATCCCCGACGTGAGTGACACGGTTCAAGATGGTTTGTTGTTGACCGGAATCATCTACAAGCAACGGTTGTGGCTGTTCGAAAGTCGTTGTTCAACGCTTTTGGGAAGAATTCGTGCCGGACCCAGGCTGGTTTCAATGTTCATTGCCGCCACTGGATGGCAGCGAGGTTTGCCCACGTCGTCTGGCCAGGGTACGCAAGTTGGCTAATCTCACGTCACTGAATGTGGAGCGCAGCACCAAGAACAGACCTCCTTCAGATCAACCGAACGTTCGTTTGCTTCGGTCTCGACGGTGGAGTGAGCAAAGGCCCTCGGAAATGGGTGGGTTGAAAGCCAGGTTCTACAGCTCCGGCGGCAAAGGTACAGGTACGATCTTGAGCGGCTTGAGACTTTCCCTTACCCTCTACCTGCGTTCCCGTGCCCCGGCTCAGTCTCCACCCGAGCTGGTTCTGACCGTTACGAGTGCAACTGTCGTTTATTAGATTCAAAGCTTCGAGAGCTAGTCGTGCTATTGTCTATCCGAGTTCCACGTTCGAATTGACATTGATACTGGGTCAGGCATTCCACTGTATATCGATGCCCCGAAGATGAGAGGTAGCGTGACGGAGTTGTGACCGAGGTGCGGCGAGCGGTTTGAGTCGAAGGCGGCATTGTTGGCGGATCCAATTGCAAACCATGACGTCATTCCGCGTGCTGCCGCTCACTCTGCCCCCTCAATTCAACCGCCGGCGTGTTTTAAGCTTCATACCGTCACCATATCATTAATATCAATGTTAACTCACACGAGGTGGACACACGAAGGACTCCCTAGGCATCTCCCTTTGCGACCACAGAAACATTGACACTGTTCGAAATGAAAGCCAGAGCAGTCTTCCGACATCGACGTGGCGATTCGAACACCGGTTGATCAGGAATCACTCCGTTAAGCTTAGATGGGCTGGTTTGGGCTTGAGGGGCGGGTAGAGCTTGTTGGAAAGGTCGTCACGGTCTTCGGTCTCGGAGCCTCTGGTGGCAATAGGTTTGCAGGCAGTCTTGAGCAGGCTGCGAGGTTGAGCTTCGCCTCCGAGCCGGACTCGGACTTGGAAGCTATCCTCAAGATCAAATACTCTACAAATACGATTAACGCCACGGCTAGAACCGAATCACGTCACTTGGTACGCGCTAGAATGCTGGGTCGGGACGATTCGGCGGTCCTAGTGCCTTTACCAAGCTTGTTTCCTCAACCTAATTTCAGTTAGGAGTATCCGCATGTATACCCGGAAAATCCTTGTTCTCCTGGCCTAGATATTCAAATCATGTCGCCAATCGGGAGTGTCGGGTCGTCAACATCTTTGAAGCGTGGTGTCGGCCTAGAACGACAGCGGCGGGAGTTTCGAGCAAGGAACTTTACTCCAAGAACAAGCACATTCCCATAACCTCAATTCAAGAGTGATCGGACGAACAAGATCGAATTTCCTACTCGCCTCGGACACAAAGGCTCCCAATTGACTATCCCGCCACCACCGCAGCGATGGTAGCCTATGCTCAACGGAGTCCTACCAATGATACCCACATCGCCACAAATTTAACATCATGGACGAACCCGCGAAGATCGAGGCGTGCTGTCGAAGGATGCTGGTCTCTCAGGTGAGAACTCCGCTCGAAGGCGAGACGACGTCCTTGCCATGATCTTCAGCGGTTTCCCCGATCAGTTTCGACCACCCATGGAATAAAGAGTCTAGGAGAGTATTCGGGAGTAATGTGGAGACTTAAAAGTTGGATTTGGCAGGGACGATGGTCGTACTGATCGAGACGAAGGTTTCTCAGCATTCGCAGTCTTACCTTTCATTTGTCGTTCGGACTTGTTTGCCCGGGGAGATTATGGTATCGATAGCTTGCGCAAAGCTCTGAATATATCCCCCACACCGTGGAACGATGTTTTCGTTATTTGATGATTGCTCCTATTTGGCCGCACGGAAGTGCCTGGAGCTACATTTCTGAGAAAGCAGCAAATGCCTCTCTTAGTCGCCAAAGTTCGGCTTGCGTAAAACTTGCTTCTGACGTATCTCCGCCTCTCGGTGCTAGTCTTGTTCCGTTAAGAATGAATCCCACGTGCCTCTTCAAAAGTCCAATATGATAGCCCAAATGTATCATGGAGAAATGTCTGGACTTGAACCGCGTTAATTGACAGCTACTCACTCAAACGTCCCCTCGACCATAACCTATCCGACCACACTCACTGGGAGGCGCCAACTCAGGTAGAACCAGGCATTGATGAGAGCGACCGAAAACGTTAGTTAGAGCGCGTAGACACCTTCGACCTCACGGTTTTCGCGAAGCGGCAGTGTCGCACTTGCAACCAAACCACACACTCCCCACCCCCCCCAACGGCAGCACCACAACCTCCTCGTATTACACCGAATCCTCGACGTTTGGGCTTGCCTTTTTGTTTTTTGTTTTCGACAAAGGTGGACATATCATCCTGCTATGGCGCCATCCGACAAGGGAAACGGCCTCAAACGGAACCACGACACTCTGGA
>WSTX01002734.1:0-22428 GCA_019633405.1 Tulasnella sp. 408 | reverse complement strand
GCTTGGGAGTGGTTCAGCCAGGCCCACGACATCTACGCCCGGATCAACGATCTCCCCGGTCAAAAGAACACGTTGAATAGATTAGGAAACCTGTACCGTGCTCAATCCAAGCACAAAGAGGCCGAAGAAGCATTCTCGCAAGCGGAAGCGATCTCCTCTCGCATTGCCAATCAAGAGAAGTGAGAGCCCATCCACCCTTTCATATCTGCCGGCCCTTCTGCCGTCTGCCATCCACGAGGAACTGCACATTGCTCCTCATCCATGTGTTCGCTTATCTTTAATGCAATTTTAACTCTCTATTTAGCGGAACCTTTGGTCTCTGAGTGCTCGTTATTGTTGCCCACATAGCCTACGATATCAAGGTCACCCAGAGCTGAGATGTGGAGAATCTTTGGGACCTAGGAGTATCCTATACCTCGTACTCCAAGTCTTTCTACCTCAAATCGATTGTTTAGCATCACCCCTGAGAGGGAGAAACGGTATAAAGTGGCCGACTCAAGTGTGATCCCAACTCAGCCTCCACACCGCAGTTACCATTGCCCTTATTGCTGGGCCCCGGAATACATGCATATGTACTTGCATGCCTGATGTTCAGCATTTCCAAAACAGGTTCATCGTCTGCGCTTTCTGCCAACTCCACCGGCCATCCCCGACCCTCTGATTGAGCGAAGCCAGAGGGAGGGTTTTGTCAGCCCCAAATGTACAGGCACATGGATACCCGCAATCCCCCGAGCCCCCGACGTCATTCCGCATCGTCCCGGACAGCCCCCCCACTTAGACCACTAAGCCCGTTTGCTTCTCGATTCTAACTGCTTTAGCAGATGTGATAGAGTCCATGACAAGCGGCGCGCGCGCGTCGGCGCCGATGGCGACAACGTGTGCAGCGGAGGAAACACTTAGACCGGAAGAGCTAACTATCGGACAGCCCTTTCTCTATAATGAGCATGTACGGGAACAGGATTAGGCCACGAGCGAGATTCCGATTCAACCGTGAGTGGTATCTCAAGGTGATTTTCCGCCAAATATTTCGCCAATGTTGTAGCTGCTACTGGAGATCGTGGTAAATAGATGCGGGTAAGTAATATTAACTGTACTTCGTGGCGGTGCGGGTGGGAATTAGTATTCGAGAGTCGTCGTAGATGCGTTTGTCAATTCCCCTCGTCTCACATTTGCATCAACTGTCGAACGCGATCCGCCCGGTGAAATCATTTCATTCCATAAAAAATATTATATGTTCTGTATCTCTTGGTTTGAGAGAGTTCTCCCGCTCTAATGGATTTGCGAAGTAAAGTGAGCTGCAACTATGGTGCGGGACGCCGAGTCACGCCTGCCGTTGTTCTCCTACGACTTCAGCAATCTGGGGTTGGCACCAAAACATATTGAGATTGATATGTTATTGGCTTGTCTCGTTTCCAGCAAAAGACGAGCGTGAACGCGATGCTTTTGCCCCAGTACTATACACTCCTGTTGATAGCAAGGCACTCAGGCTGTCTATCGTCGGAGTGACGACCTTTCAAGTACCTATCTAAACGGCAAGAAACCCCCTTGTCACTCACCAGCAGCGACGTTCTACGTAAGGAACGTCTCTGCGCCTGGCCCTCGCGGTTGTTGTTCACCAAGCGGAACATTTCCGCGAAGGAGACACAGCCGATGTATACGATTCTTAAGGCACTCAAACGAGTGAGTCGGGGGGTGACGCATGCGCCGCTATACGATATAATGCAAATATAGCTAAATTTATTAAGCTATTCGTTATCTAGTTATATATTCAGAGGGTCGGGGAAATGGGGCCTGCGCGCGCCGCTATGATCATGAATGGACTCTGTTATATACCCAGAACCCGGTATGGTAAGGGTGATGGGTCTTATCAGCAGTAATTTTTTGCTTTTGATCCCGCGCGCTTTGTCATTCGTTTTACGTGTGTTGAGGAATATGCTCGTCGATAGGCGCCCTTGATTGTGGCTATTCTCTTCTCGTCATTGCTTGTCTCTTATTTTCGTGCTGACGTGTATCCTTCCTCGTCATCTTGTCTCCTTCGCGCCCGTTCCTGTTCCTGAGGCCTTCCCGTTGAAATGGCGTCGTTTCGGATGACGCTCGTCCAGATTTGGTGGTTGCCACTCCGGTCTTGAAGTACACTCAGTCCAACAGCGTAGGCTACGCACTGGAGGCTCAATTATCGGTCTCGGTGCCGGACAGCAAATGCGCATCCACTGCACTCGATTGGCCGGTGCTAACGCCGGCGGCTGGTGGTTGAGGCATTCCCCCCAAGTTCTCTCCCTTCCCTTCAAGGCGAGTATCAAGGGAGCGGAGAAAGCAAACGCTATCGACCATTGCGTCGGCGGACAAGAAATGGGCGGTCGCTGTTCTGATCGGCGTGTCTCTATCGCCTACGCCTGTCAATACACCCAACAAAAAGGGCAAAATGTACTAGTATGCGACTTATTATCATTGCCCCATTTCTCGCTCTGCTTCACGTGTCTCTATCATGTAGACCTGCTAGTAAACCCGCTAGCAAGAACAACAGCGAGGGATTGGACACGGATGATGATGTGATGAACGCGTCAAGCAAGAGGAATCCGAGTCCGACAGCGACGAATCTATCGCCGAGGCTCTAGACGAACCGGTGACCTTCAACAGCAATCTTCAACCACTTGATCCCTCAGTGGCTGCAGACTGGAACTTTTTGTCCAAGAAAAAAGTAAGCTTGTAACGTTCTATAAAACTGTACGTTGAGGGGCGCCCATTCCCCTATCAGCTGTATCCTACGCTTGCTCGACGCGTACGACGGCAATGGATTTGCGATGCGTCGAGCCCGAGCGATCTCCGCTACGGAACCGGGCCCCTCAGGCATTACCTCGTTTGCGGCGATCAAATTGTCATATTCGTCCTTGTGGGACGCATATCTTTTACATTCTTTTCCGACCACAAGTCAACCGTCACCCTCAACGTCGTCCCTACCCTGCACGAAGATCTGGAAAGCAGCCAATGGGTTGTTGGCTCACTACAGCGTTCCACAAGATGGTAAGTTGGATAGACTGTTTACTTGACTTCCGGCTCCGTCTGATGTACGTCCCATGTTACATAGAGCCCTAGAATTACGCAAGCATTCGAACGTCGGCTCGCCTTGCTAAACAAGGTTTAGGGGTTAGTTTTTCTCGTTACTCATGTTGCTATCACGCGAGCATCGCAGACTCGCCACCCTGGTACAAGCAGTTTGCCGAAGTGTATGACGCCACGCCGCGGCCACGGGTGGCGTTCGTCCCAAGGACGAAATGAAGAAATGCGCTGCGTCCCAACTCGACAAGGGGGATCTCGCGGCCGTGGAGTTAGCGCTCAAAAAGTGGTCGGCCCAGGGAGAAACCGCCGAGCATGGCTCTTGCGACCTGAAAGGTGTTCTCCTACTCTGCAAGGGAACCGCTGCGGATGATGTGAGTGTCGAAACGTCGCAAGGGCAGGACCAATCAAAATTGCCTTTAGTTCTTCTTTCTATGATACTATGAACGCAACATCGTAACTAAGGCCTATGTGCACTACAGCTGTTATATATCGAGACTCAGTGAAACCTTGAACCGCGTAAAAAGGGGCTCTGGGTGCCCCGCGCGCAAGCGTGGCCCTAACAATATTATGTAATCAGGTCGAGACGATATTATGTAAGCACGTCGAGATTATGCTATGTAAGCGAGTCAAAGTGGATTACGTAAGCGGGTAGGACGGAACGCCTAGAAAATGAGGTATCGTAGCGGCGCGCGCAGGCGCCATTTCCCCGACACCTCCGGCCAAAGAAGCGCACATCAGATGATTTAGTAAGAAATATATTGCACAAAGAGACTATGGCCAAGTAGCCCCCTCATCAATCGGACTGACTCTTTGGGAAATTATAACCAAACGCGTCTCGAAAAGTGACCCACAACTAGTTTGATGTCTCGGCGTGTATCTACTAGTTAGTCTACGCGAATGGCCGGGACAGAACCCCTCTCGGAATTCATGATGAGGCGAGGGCCTCGCGTTCACCGGCTATCGCCACAGGGACGCTTGTCCTTCGCTAGGGAGAAAGTTGTCGTGCCATCATACCACAATCTAGTCAAATTACAATAGCTTTATAAAACAGGTTTAGAGCGAGCTGAGGGTATAATTCGCCAGTCCAGCAATGCTAGGGAAACGGCCCAAGCGTCGGGTCGAGAAATAAATTAGAGTCGAAGGAGATAACGGAGCAAACGGGCATAGCGGTCTCGGGGGCGGAACGGGTACACCGTGCCTGAACATTTTGGGCTGACAAAACCCTCCCTCTGGCTTCGCTCAATCAGAGGGTCGGGGATTTTGGATCCAATCTCCGTAGACTAGGCCCCGGAAGGACCGAACCGGACCTTGGGAAAGTCGGAGTAGGACGCATCACGACAAAAGTCGTAGGTTGGTGTTCAAATGGAGGACGGAAGCGCTCAACGTGTGGAAGGACGAAACCGCCTCAAAATGGGGGTTTTGGATCCAACCTCTCTGAGGGCTTTCCGGGGTCCTAATGAGGGTCGTCGACAGGGATAATGTTGAAACCCTGAAATCGCGCTTGCGAATGCCGAGGGCTGTAGCGGGATACAGAACAAACGGGGAAAGGTAGGATTCCCCCTTATTCGGATGTGAAAGTTTGTCCTACCCTCGGCTACTCCTGCATTCCCAAGAGTGGAGATATAAGTCTGCTCTCACCGTGCTAGAAGGGTGCAAATACAACCAGCCATCGGTATACCGTACATGAACGCCTCCAATTGTGGGTCTCTAATCGATACATTCGTCCTTACGTAGGGTGTGTCGCTGCGAATGTGGAGAGAGGTTACAAGATCAGATACGACGGGTATCTTATCACGTGTAACGCGAGAGTCCGCGCGAAAGAGTTGAAAAATGAGATCATGAAAGGTACAGACTGTACGGGAAAACTGGGGCTACATTTGTACTGGTTCTGGAATCTGAATCAGGGGTAGTGGCGTAGGTACAAAGGTTTGGGGGTTAGAGGGCTCGTCAGAGCTAATGCAGGTCATTAAGCTCGGTGTGGTACGGACCAAAACGGGAGATCTCTCGCCATGGCCGACGGTCGTTGAAGTCTTTAAATGATGGCTTAGATCGACGCAGGCCGTTGAGCTTATCCGCAGCGATGGAGCTCCAGTAGCTGTTACCGATGCGGCAGGCTGTGGAGTAGCAGAAACTGGCTTGTTCATCCTTGGATTGGCTTTCGTAGACCTCTCCCAGGCCGCACAGGGCACTCGCTCGGCGGTTGTTCTGGCCGATGCGACCGTAGATTTCTGCTGCTTCGGTGTAGGAATAAATAGCTTCGTCGTCCTTCCCCCGTTGCCCGAGGTAAACCTCTCCCACGCCGCACAGGGCCTTCGCTCGGCGGTCGTCTTGGCCGATGCGACCGTAGATTTCTGCTGCTTTGTTGTAGGAAGAAGCGGCTTCGTCGTGCTTCGCCGGCTGCCGTTGGTAAAGCTCTCCGGCGCTGCACAAGGCATTCGCTCGGCGGTCGTCTTGGCCGATGCGACCGTAGATTTCTGCCGCTTTGGTGTAGGAAGAAGTGGCTTCGACGTGCTTCCCCGGCTGCCATTGGTAAAGCTCTCCCGCGCTGCACAGGGCATTCGCTCGGAGCTCGTCTTGGCCGATGCGACCGTAGGTTTCTGCTGCTTCGGTATAGGAAGAAACGGCCTTTTCGTCCTGCCCATCACTTTGGTAAAGCTCTCCCGCGCTGGACAGGGCATTCGCTTGACGCTCGTCTTGGCCGATGCGACCATAGGTTTCTGCTGCTCTGGTGTAGGAAGAAGCGGCCTTTCCGTCCTGCCCATCACTTTGGTAAAGCTCTCCCGCGCTGGACAGGGCATTCGCTTGACTCTCGTCTTGGCCGATGCGACCGTAAGTTTCTGCTGCTTTGGTGTAGGAAGAAGCGGCCTTTCCGTCCTGCCCATCACTTTGGTAAAGCTCTCCCGCGCTGCACAGGGCATTCGCTCGGTGCTCGTCTTGGCCGATGCGACCGTAGATTTCTGCTGCTTCGGTGTAGGAAGAAGCGGCCTTTCCGTGCTCCCCATCACTTCGGTAAACCTCTCCCAGGTCACACAGAGCTTTTGCTTCGCCCTCGTCAAGCTCTATATGGCCAGACACGTTGTCCGCTTTGACATTGGAGGTGCTGGCGTTGAGAGCATTCGACTGGTGAAGGTAGACGTCTCTCAAGCCACGCAAAGCTTTGATTTGACCGTTGTAGTCGGTCATGCGGGTGTAGATTTCCCGAGCTTCAGTGTAAAGCAGTCTGGCTTGGTCATACTTCGATTGGCTTTGGTAAAGCTCTCCCGCACTGCACATGGCACTCGCTTGATGCCCGTAGCGACCGATGCGAGCGTAGGTTGCGATAGCTGTATCGAAGGCTGATCCGGCTTCCTGGTATCTAGATTGACCGAAGTAGGCTTTTCCTAGACCGTATAAAGCGCTCGCTTGTCCTGCGCGATTGCCGATGCGGCCATGAAGTTCTACGGCTTCGGTGTACGACGATTCCGCCTCGGCGTAATTAAGTTGAACGCAGTGGATGCCGCCTATGCCCACTAATGCCTCTGCCCGACCCATGTCATCACCGATACGGGTGCAGAGGTTCCTCGCCTCGCCGAACGCCTCTGTGGCATCCGCAAATTTGGATTCAATGTGGGCAACGCTTCCTAGTCCTCGGAGTGATTTGGCCCGCCCCTGCCCATCACCAATGTGAACAAATATATCGCGGGATTGACGGAAGGCTTTTTTGGCTCGGTTGTATTCGGATCGATCCCGATACACCTGACCCAACCCACACAACGTGCCTGCCCGACCGTGGTCATCACCATGAGCATCGTAAAGATCCTGAGCAAGCTCAAAAGCCTTTTGGGATTCGTCTAACTTCGATTGAAGATGGTAGATATCTCCAAGCCCTCGAAGCGTATTCGCTCGGCCCACGTCATCACCGATAATAGCGTACGTGTCTCGCGCTTGGGTATAGAGCTCCTCCGCCAGAGGGTATTCACATTGAGCGGCGGACACGGTTCCTAGCCCGTACAACGCTTCTGCCCTTTCCTTTTGGTCCTCTTTGCTGCTCGCATTGTTGATTACTTCCTGGAACAGTAAGGTGGCGTCGGTGTACCGAGCGTGTAAGTGGTGTGTGCGGGCCATTTGTAAAACCAGCCGATGGCCTATGACTTTGGAGTCCGAGGACGTCCCGCCCATCGGAGGTATTGACGGCTGACAAGGGTCGCACATGAGAGATTAAAGTACGGATACAGATGTCAGACGCACCACCCATTTAACCTCGTTACAACATCTCGAAATCGCCGGTCTCTTGAGGGGGTCAAATGCCCAACAATCCGTCATCAAGCTGCAAAGCGTAACAATCTGCGATAGGTGTTCATCTTCCCCAGCTGAAGGCACGTTGCCCTCAATCACCTGCAGCGTAATGGCTGTCGCAGAGCTCAGTTCTGAAAAAGGAAGTTTATTTGTCATGATCTGTCGAGCAATCAACTGAGTCAGCAACCACTACTCCAGATGGACGCTTCTCAGGACACCTTACTTCCCAGCACACCCATCCAGCCGACCAAATATCACTCGATAAGCCGGGACGATTCCCATTAACGACTTCTGGAGGCGCCCAGCGAAGAGACCAAGCAGGTCCGGTCAGGGTCAACTGAGTTCCGGTTGCAACGACGTTTATTTGGGCAGCAGTTGGATCGCTGATTGCCGGGCGCTCACCCCCCTCACTGGCTCCTCCGTCTCCAGACTCCTTTACGACACGAGCGGACCCAAAATCGGTAATGATTGCCCGATATGACGAGCTGACGAGAATATTGAGCTGCGGCGTGGTCAAGATCAAGCGGGAAATCGCAGCTGAGGTTACATCACTAACTCACCGACTTGAGATCACCGTGGCAGATTGGCGGCTGGCGGGTATGAAGGTACTGGATCCCTTCGAAAGTATCCTGAATCTGGGGTAGACATGTTGTTAGCTCACTACACGCCCTGTTTCTACCAGACGGTTACTCACAAGGGAGATGCGTTCAGGAACTTCCCTCTTTCCCCCCGCGATAAACTCGCTCACGTTTCCATTAGGCTCCCAGCCCAAAACCATCCAGGCTTTTCCGTTTTTGAAGTCTTCGACGAACGCCAAGAACCGGACAATGTTCTCGTGAGACAGGCCAGCCATCGTTTCGACTTCATGAACGAAATTCTAGGAATCAGGCAGTGAGTGTCTTCTCCGGTGGAGGGGTATTGATTGACCTTCTTACATTGGCAAACATATGTGAATCCATGTTTCCGGAAAATTTAAGCTTCTTCACTGCCACTTTCTCTTTGCGACCCCATACTCGTCGTTTATATGTCGCCTGAACGACTTCGGCTTTGCCACCGTGTTTAGGCCCTTCCAGAGGGGTAAAACTGATCGCCTTTGCCTTTGCTCGGAATTCCGACAGCTTGTCTAGTCTCTCTCGCTATTGGTTATGAACGTTCGTCAACCTCGCCCTCCGGTTCCGAATACAGATTACCCACCGCTGAAAGCTTCTTAGTCTTTTTGCTGTCGGTCACGACCCCTCTATCTGCCTGACCTGCCTCGAGAGGGCTGTTTTCGTTATCAACCTCATTGCTTGTTGGCGTTCGACATGAAGGCGAAGGCCTCCGGCGATACCGATCTTGGAGGGATACGAGCAACGTGGAGACTCGTTCCATTGACCGAAGTCCCGAGAATCGTGGGAGGTCGAGAGAACTTGGTAGCGGAAGAAACAGACAGGAGAAGCAGGGAGCTATTTCGTTGCTGCACTTGCAAGGTAAGAGGGACACGTAACGATTCAAGTTGAACGTTGAAGTGGTGAACGGATGGGGGATAAATCGGTCAACGACTCGCGTTCGACCGTCTCGTGGGCCGGGACAATGGACATGCACAGCGGAGAGTCCATCAGCCCGCGTTATGGAACCCCACGACTAGGCTCATTATCACGGCGTTACATCGGTTCTCAATCTCATCCATCGCAGATAGGATCGCAAATAGGGGGTTCACACGGGCAAACTGAGGCGGCGGGGGTCTAAGACGTGTCTAAAGCGCGTCGAAACGAGCATGTTTGACCCATTTTTTTGACTTGTTTTCGTGTTACAGCATGAACACCCTCTCTCGCTACTCTTTTTGTGATAAAAGCAAATAACGAAGTATGCTCGCATCAACGCTAAACTCGCCTAACACGGCCGACCAAAGTACAATATGCGGACAAGGCGGAGGCTCTACATGCTACCGAAATTTACCCTATATTATCCACATCCAGCTGCTTTTGCAGCAACCGTTGCTAAGGTACGCGCGACGTGATTGCATGTTGCCCCGGTCCCTGACGCGAAGCCCAGTCACCCGCGTGCTGATTGGCTGATCACCGCGGTTGCTATGAAGTCTGTTGCGCGAGCCGCGGTTCCGAAACTCGTCCGGTGGTTGGCTCATCCCTCTCGACCGACGGCTCGAGTCCGCACGTCCCTGCGGCACCGAGCCAAGCATACAGTTCACCTCACACCGGCATCTACGAGTCCCATATCTGGCGCCCTGCATACTGGGGAATTCCACAGTAGTGGACTCGGAGCGCGAGGTATCCTGTGACTCGCTGGACCGGGATTATATATTGGGAGGGTAGGTGGCTGGGAGCTGGGTGGATTAGCTTGACTTCTAGCCAGCAAAGCTGTATACTTACGTGCTCTCTGATCTTGAATGTAGCATCTTTACTCAATTTTGATCCCTGAACCAGTTCATTGATCTCACTAGACCTACTCTTTATTGCGATTATACGGTAAAGCATGGCTAATGTACTCCGGGTGCTCCTACCGGTTCGGAGCTCCACGGGCTTCCCTACGACTGACAACCCCCGAGGGCGCCTATTGATGAAGCGAGCAGCGAAACTTGCTAAGTGACGTATATTATAGAGGGCGTCTTAACCGAATGTATTCATGCGGTATGAAATTACAGCAATCGGGTCTACCCTACTCGGAAGCAATTTACTGTGAGTTTAACACTCCCCTTCCAGTATGTCCTTGCCGACCAAGTCGAGTAAGCTAATTTTTTTTTGAAGCATCTGAAGCATTAATCTACAAACTCCGTCGCTCTGACCAACATTACAAGCCGTAGCGAAGCGGAGCTTTCTTGTTCACCAACGACCAAGGGGAACGGTCAGAAAGCACGCGGGTTGTCTTGAGAGCAACCTTCAGAGCCGATATCGTTGCAGTTCCAGTCACAGGGAAATTATTCGATGCTGAGTGATAAGTCTGCGGGATTTGAAACCGGACCTCCGATTCGTGGGCGTTATTTACAACGCGTTTGGAGGCCAAGCCGAGGTGCGAAAATTAATGCCGTTTGCAAACACGCCCCACGCCATTTGCAAATGCGCCGTTTTCATCGCGTTGTCGCCGTTTTAGCGTTGTGTTGCTTTCGCTCCCTTTTGGTCAGCGCCAGCGTGGACGAGGATTGGCGCCCTGGTGGGGTCCTCGGATTGGGGGTGGCTCCCGGGGTCGTCGAACCGGGAGAAAGTGGCTTGTCGACGTCGAGTGGCACGAGGCCTCACGCCACCGCCACTTTTACCAAGCCACATTTGCCTGTGGCTTTGAAATGGGCATGTTCGCTTAATACCAGGCGACTGCCATCTATCGCTGGGTTTATATAACACAAGGGCCACGGAGAGGAAAGAAGCACAGTAGCGGAAAGCGAAAGTTCGGTTCCTGAGTGATGCGAGAGAGCGTTGCTGCGGTGACGGGGACCTTCACTCGCCCAAGGAGATCTCGAGTATTTCGGTGGTATCGTAAAACTATTTAAACACTTTGATAGACGGTGAAAACAATAGTCTGGTCTCATTTCCAGCGAAAGTCGAGCGTTTCGGCGGCGACAGCCAGCGAACACGAGGCTTTCGCCCGACTACTATCAGCTCAGGCCTATCTATAGCAAGGCTCTGTCTATCGTCGAAATGACGACCTTCAAGTACCTATCAAAATGGCACGCAAGTTCTAGTGTTGCCGCCGGTTCCGCCAGAACCGGTTTGTGAACCGGTTCTATTTAGCTCAAGTATGACGACAAATGCCCATCAGGCCCACAAGACTACCAACTGCCAACCTTCAGCACAATATCGGCAGTTATCAAATTTAGAAATAGGTACCGTGATAAAATAGCTTTTGGGCAATGTACTCCGCAGCTTGCTTGTTCATGGAGTGGCAGCACGATCGACGACTCCCCGCTCGGAAACGCAAGTTTCGGGGTTTGCGGTCTACCGTCACTAGCTCACAGATTCTAGGCATTCGCAGCCATTTCAGCTACTAAATAGCATCTCATTGAGGCTATCGAGCGATTTGACCTTCTGAGGGGAACAAGGTGTGGGCTGTCGGTCCTTTGATATCGTAGGCAGCACGCTGATTGCGGAGACCCGGAAAAAAGCTCGACAGCGCCGAGAATGACGGGCTGCCTACACCATCCGCACTATTACTTTGGCACCTAATGTATCATTATGCCTTCCTTAGATCTGACGGAAGACATTGTCAGAGGTGAAGCGGCCTCCGGGTGGAAGCGGCTTCTCGAACACGGTACTAGAGGTTTTTAATCAAGTCTTTAGTCCAACGTACCATATAAAGTACGTATTCGTGAGCTAAATTACTGCACTCGGCCCGTTGGAGGTGTTTCTCGACGGGGTTCGAGCAGAAGTGATTAGGCTATGGGGGCCTTCGAGCGCTCAGGGTGGGACGCTTAGAAGAAAACGAGCGCTTCCACCGCCTTCCGGCCTCCTGCAAGAGACTAACAATTAGTAGTCTCTCTCCCTTCAATGCATATGATATACCCAGAACCCGGTATGGTAAGGGTGATGGGTCTTGTCAGCAGTAATTTTTTGCTTTTGATCCCGTACTTTTTCATTCGTTTTACGTGTGTTGAGGTATACAATTGAGTGTAGGCGCCTTTCACCGTCACTCCGGACTTCACCCATTACTAATTCTCTTCTCGTCATTGTTTTCTCGCTTTTTTTTGTGCTGGCGTGGTTCCATTCTCGTCATCTCGTTTCCTTTTGCGCCCGCTCCAGTTCCGGGGTCCCTCGAGGGGTGCCAATCAGGTCCCGCAGACGCTCCCAGACCTGGCGGCTCTGGGCAACCGTAATGAGTTGTACACTTACGCCTTTGACAGTCTGCTCGGCGCACCTCGTTCTCCAAGGAAGAGAGGAAAGACTGCTGAGCAATGCAAACATAAGATAGGAATTGATTTCCACCGAAACGTGCCGTCCGACCTCAACAGGACCCCTCCACGGTGCACCACGTAGAGTCGAGACAAACGAACGCAACTGTCCTAGTGAGCGGTTGGGTTACAATGAGATATTATATTACTTTAAGCGGACCTATGTAATAGAATACATATAGCTACTTACGACGCCACGGGTGGCGTTCGACCCATCGACGAAATGAAGAGATACGCTGCGTTCCAACTCAACAAGGGAGATCTCGTGGTGGTGGAAGTTGGCGCTCAAGAAGTGGTCGGCCCAAGGAGAAACCGCCGAGCATGGCTCTTACGACCTGAAAGGTGTTCTCCTACTCCGCAAGGGAACCGCTGCGCATGAAGTGGGTGTCGAAAACGCGACGGCAGGACCAATCAGAAATACCTTTAGTTCGCCTTTCTATGATACTCTGAACGCGACATCGTGACTAAAACTTATGTACACTCTACAACTGTAATATATCGAATCTCCGTGAAGCCTTGAACCGCGTAAAAAGGGGTTCTGGGTGCCCCGCGCGCAAGCGTGACCCTAACAATATTTTAAACATCATTCCCAGAACCCGGTATGGTAAGGGTGATGGGTCTTGTCAGCAGTATTCGATCTTGCTTTAGACACCGGTGTTCTTTGTCATCCGTTTTACGTGTTTCTGGGTCCGCTTGAATGCCGCTTGCTGTTGATTTTGACTAATTCAGTATTCACTATCGCTTTTGATTCCGTATACGTGTTGGGTCCTAGTGTATACAGTCAGCCCTTGACGATCAGTCCCCCACGCCACCCGCACTAATCACCTCCTCGCCACCCTATTGCTCGCCTTCCTGTTTCTGAAGGCATTGTCCTTCGATCTCTGGTATGGTCGGGCGCATAAGTGGGACTTGGCGGCGACATAGGACTTTTGTTTAGATCTAGAGATAACGGTTTCTTTGGTATCTCTTTCAATAGTCTATCGATTGTCGACTTCAAGACGCACGCCCTTTGCTCGCTCGAGGCTCTCTAAGTGTTACTGTGTCACAAATAACTCTTATTGGGAAAGTTATAAAGTAGGCTAGGGAGCATTAAGTAGAAGATACCAACCGCTGCGCGCTTTTTGACTCACGGGGGACCCGTCCGCCGCAGCATCACCGAATCATCGCGTAGCCTAACTCTTTTGGATAGCCTGGGCCGCCGGTTCTGGCGTCAAGATTTCACGCTAAGCGTATTATATTTGAGGCCCGGTTACTAAGTCGAACAGATATATTCACAGTTAAATGGAACCACGTCATATCGTCCCTCTAACGTAGAATTTGCGAACGCAAGACGAAAATTCTGAGCTTTCATAATGAGCTCTGTACGCTCAAAATAATAATGCGACAGACTTAATGCCGTGCACTAACATCTCGAGTTTGAAGGCGAATCCAGCCATTTGAGGGCGCGGAACTAATCAAAGAGTCGATAATGATACGGATGAAGGAGGCGGAGTATGTTTGGTCTGTTCGAGAACTTCAGGCTGTATATTGAAAAGAGTAGGAAGAGTCGAAGTCCGGCCGCGAAACACACCTGTCGAGGTATTCATTTTAGACTAGGAGCTGATCTCAGCATTCAACGTGTTAATAGTAAAGGTGCAATTCAAAAGAGCTCAGCCACGGCTCGGAGGAAAGAAGGCAAGAACGACAGATCCGTACCAAGCGGTATTTTATAGCAGTGCTGAGGACGCTAAACTAAGAAGGATAAACTTCCCTGAAATACAAGATATACGACTCGAAGAACTGGAAGACGGGGTTGCAATCCTCATTGCAAGCCAAGAGATGCCGCAACCACCTTCGGAAAGCCATGATAGTGGACCGGTTCTGGGAAACCCGCGCGATCGCGTGGCCGTACCGATATTTATTATTTGTTGGCTAGAGGGTCGGGGAAATGGCGCCTGCGCGCCGCTACGATAACGTGATGCTCAGCACGTAATATCCTTTACGTAATCCACCCTGGGAGCGAATCGCACGCACTTGGTGTAACGCCTCCACTTCGTGACCTCACCCATGGTGTCCAGATTGGCGTGGTGGTCGTCGAAGTGAAGGAGGACGTATTTCGAGAACCTTTTTTGTCAATGGTTTGGCTGTGGAGGGCAGCAGAGCAGTATAAGAAGTAGGAGCTTGGAGGGGTTTTGTTGATCCTCAGAACACACACTCCAGATCACATACTCCTTTCTACAACTCACTCAAAATTCTTAGGCGATGAATAACACCACCGAGTCGAACATGACCTATACCCGACTGGGCAAGTCCGGCCTCAAGATCTCTCGTCTGATTTTGTAAGTTCCAACTGGCAACAACTTCGACCTCTCCGGCTGAGCTGCGCTTACCTTGATTTGGATTAATAGAGGATGCATGAGCTATGGCTCACCCGAATGGCAAGCTTGGGTGCTTGGGGAAGCTGAAGGTAGGCTTTCGTCGGTCCTGCTTGTTGCCACTTTGCTCACCCTCTTGCGATCAGGCATCGAACATATTAAGGCTGCCTACGACCTTGGAATCAATGCATTCGACACTGCAAACGCGTACTCAAACGGTCTTTCGGAAGTGATTCTCGGCAAAGCCATCAAGAAATACAACCTCCCTCGAGAGGAGATCGTGGTGATGACGAAAGTTTATGGAGCAGTTGGGCGGACAACTTCGGAGGGTTTGTTTTCAGGCTCTCCTGAGGAGCTTTCCAAGCAGCGCTACACCAATCAACATGGCTTGAGCCGCAAAGTGAGTGGGTCGATGGGAGCCCCAGCAGCGTCTTATATCAACTAACGTGTCACGTTTCAGCACATTTTCGACAGCGTCAAGCATTCGCTTGAGAGGCTCCAACTCGATTACATCGACCTCCTGCAATGTAAGACTTAATATTCTCCGAATACGAACTCTACAAACTGGGGAGTTTATTACTCCCGGCAGGTCACCGATTTGACTATGACACCTCAATTGAGGAGACCATGCAAGCGCTGCACGACGTTGTCAAGGCTGGATACGTGAGGTATATTGGCATGTCCTCGTGCTATGCTTGGCAGTGTGAGTGTCTTTTTTCCTCTTTCTCTTGCCGCGTCGAGAAGCCGGGTGTTTACGAACGTCATGCTTTTCAGTCCAGAAGATGCAGAACTACGCGCGGCAACACGGGCTCACAGAGTTCATCTCGATGCAAAACCTTCATAACGCCATTTACAGAGAAGAAGAAAGAGAGATGGCTCCTATGTTACAAGATTCAGGCGTCGGCATGATACCTTGGTCACCCTTGGCTCGGGGCTTCCTCGCTCGTAATCTGAAGGCCGAGACAGCGAGAGGAAAGCTTGATGGGTGAGTTCTATCTTGCAATTGATCCACGAAATATGCTGATCTGACTTGCAATAGCTGGTCGTCAATGATCAACGGCGACCCAAAGCAAGAGGTTTTCCTTGCGGAGATCAATGAAAGGTTAGTTCAGCATTTAATGTTCATTGTGTACGATCAAGTTAGCCAACTACGGAAACAGGATCTCCGAAATAGCTGAGAGAAGGAATGTTAGCATGGCCCAGGTTGCTGTTGCATGGTCCCTTTCCAAGGAATTCGTGACGGCTCCTATCATTGGGACCACTTCCACAGAGAAGCTGAAGGATCTCGTCGGTGAGTAAGAATACTGAAGTTAATCATCTCATCGCAACTGACGGTGCAATATATCGGCTAGGTGGAATACACATCAAGTTGACAGAGGAGGAGATCAGTGCTATTGACAAGCCGTATCGCGCTCGTGCGATTGTTGGATTCGCTTAAACCATTCTCGTCGTGTATTATAATACATGTTTCCCGGCACCAAGAGAATTAATACTTAGCCATTGTAGCCTTCCTTCACGCGTGCCAAGAAGCTCAGGTTCAACTGGATGGGCAGCCTACAGATTCCTCGTGCGCCAGTGGAGCGGAAGGGAACGACTGCGCATTCTATTTCTGTCCAGAGCAGCTCCGCGTAGCGAAAGAAAGAACAAAGAGCCACGATTAAACTCAAAGCAGTGGTGTTGCTTTTTCTTTTGGCCATGTTTGCGTCGACCAGAATTGAGTTTGTAGAGATGAGTTGGTGTTGGTTGGGGAAGAAGAGGAGGAAGGGAAAAGCCGCGATTTGGCGTCTCGTTTTCGCCGCCGCTCCGAACATCTCTTAGGGTTCTGTCAGGCTAGATTAGATTTCAGGGTGTCCCGAATGCGGGTCATAAATCCACATCACGACGGGGAGACGCCTCGGCTCGGAGCAATCCCAAAAGAGAAATTGCCGGCGCCCCATTATTCCGGCCCAAACCTTTCGCCGTCGTTGTTCGCCGGCGCGACACTACTCGAGCTCTTGACCATGAGAATAATATTCCTCCATGCAAATGCCATCACAGTCGAGCATCCCTTCATATGCGTTTTGGCCCCAAAATCCAATCTTCGCGCCGGGCGTGGTTTTCTTAGAGACACGCGCCGACGTTCGACCCCCCGCTCCCAATGTTCTCGGCCTCAAACGGAGGCGACATGTTTTCGGAAGTTCAAAAAATGATGTTATGGAAGTGGCTACCAGTACTGAGGCTTTAATCGCATCAGGAGCAGGAATTGGGCGCCTTTCACTATTGCCGCTGCGTGAGGACTTACTGATGAGGACCTGAAGTCCTCAGAATTTCCTTTTCGAGCACGCCCCATGTGTTGTCCACAACCGATATCGCACCCTGACCCATATAAATACTTGCCCTCTGCTCACTTCATCCTTTCCCCAAGCCACTCGAAAGCTCTGCGAGTCACTAGGTAAGCCCCTTCAACCTCTTTCGGGATTCCCCCTAACCTCTTCCAACCGCAAGCGCCGTCACTGCTACCGTCTACACGCTCCTGTCGGTCTTCACCACCAGTACCCAAGCGTCACCCCTCATTGATGGATCTACCTGACCGACTCCGTGGGCTTTCTCTGAGTCCTTTGGCTCCTCGGCCTGCCAGGCGGCGTCCTATCTCCTTCCCAGGCGAATCCTCTTTCCAACTCGACCTCACCGTCACCTCTCTCATACCCACCCCGTCCACCGGTCGAGCGACGGGCAGACTCCGGGTACCTCGCCGCGACTACTCCGCGTGTAGGTGCGAAAGTGGCAGGACTTCCAAACCTATGCGACATTGGCGCCGGGTTTGCCCTTATAATCCGGAGGCGGGCATCAAGCCCTTCGCATGTGAGTTCTGTGACATCCGGTTCTGGAGGGAGGATAAAAAGAAGCGTCACGTCAAGAAATATCATCCGGGAAATTGACCCGAATCGAATGGTCTTTTTTCTCCCTTTGCTCTGCTTTCACATTTGCTGTTTCTTGGATTGTTTTTTCCTCGCTATCTCCTGCTACGTTTTGCCTCCATGTGACGCCAGGTCCGCGAGCAATGTGCACATGGTTGTATTATCTTCTACGCGGGTGTGTCTATTGTTCAGCCAATACCAGAGGTTGCCGCTGAGACTGTGAAAGTAGCGTCCCGGAGTTGGCACTCCTTCACTTTGGCAGAGTCTTCACGAGTTCGCAAGTGAGCTGGAACTTTAGCTCTGCAATTAAGAGCGACCGTATCAATTCACACGGGGAGTTAAGGAAAGTCTAAAAGGCAAGATGACAAAAAATGAGGAGGACTCGAGGAATTCTTTCAAGGGTAACAGCATCTCTCACCGCTCATCGAATCGCCAATATATACGACTAAGCAGGCAGGCTATTTGTGGTACTTGAGATTTTTCCAACTCGATGAAATGACATGACCGGCGTTTTGTCTCCGTTGCATAGCCCCTTTGTTGGACGGAAGAAAGGCTAGATAGCAACGGTTTAAACGATTAGAGTTCGAAGGATGCCCCAAACAGTAACACAGTTAGTGGAAAGGCTCTTTGTTTACAGTATAGACGAGCCTGCAAGGAGAAGGCTCCGAGAAACAGCTGGTCACGAGCCAGATTCAGCTCCACTGGCCGCCCAATTCATTACCAGAAACGAACCAGTCCCGGACCAATCCAAGCCTAGCTTTAAATAAAATGATCCCGCTATTTTTACCTCTGTTATCGTGGCTCTTTGCTTATCATATGACGCGCTTTGGACTTGTCGAACGCTCGCAGCTCGCACTCGTCGTTTCTCAAGGCCCCAGATACATCTCAAGTTTCACCCTCCGAAGTCACTCGGAGGTTGTTACGAAGAGTTTCCAACCTTTATTTTTTTGGGGTCGTTCAGACTTCAAGTGGCCTGCCTCTTCTGGCTGCTCCTCGCTAGCTCTGGGTGGGCTCATAACTGTAACATGAAGGATCGGGCTGTGCTGATCTCGCCTACACTGCGAGCCTGCCCTAGTCCGAGCCCGCCCATACCGACAACATTGAGAAGTTTCGACCGACTCCCCCAACGGCGGAAAGAGTTTCTATCCCCATGGCTTATGCTCGACTGGGACCTAGCCGAGCGAGCTGGGGCGTTGAGGTGGCGGAAACTTCCGATCGGTGTGGTGTCTCATGCCCTTGAGCCGCCTCAATGTCATCCAGCAGGCCTAGTCTCAATTGGGTACAGGAGATTCACGAGTGATATGGCGTGCAGCTGGTTTGCCTGGCCGGATGGAAAGCGTCGGGCGCTGTTCGTGGGGAATGTCACCTCTAAAGCTGCAAGGATGCATCGGCCTGGACAAGGAGTAACGACTGGGGATGTTGGACACCGAGAATGATAATGAGTGATGGAATGCTTGGTCGCTGGCCAGCTTAGGTAAGAGCTCCTAACTTGGGCAAACTTCCAACGGTGCTGAAGTAGAACGCCAGTCAGCTTTCGAAGGTCTTCCTCTTTCCACTACCATCACCCTTCGCGTTTTCGACTATCCACCCGGAGCACCTCCAGCCTCCCTTTCAGTGCTTGCCTCATCTGTTTCTATTACTCCAGTGCTTTTGGATATCACTACGATGGTCCCTACCTCCGCTACCCGTGAAGGCAGCTCACTCAGTGTCGATGGAGCATCCAATTCGTCACCCAAGACCACGCCAACTACCCCTTTACCGCTTCCTCGTAAATGGTATGAAATAGTATCTTCAGGCTATATTCTGGTTTAACTTCTCGTCTCCTGCGTCGTACTGACTGTTCGATGCAGCTTCTTGTCTAGTCCGGCACAGCATGGCCTTGGTCGCAGTAGCCTCCAATCTGCCAACGACGGTCTCTTCCAGGCCATCATGAGCTCTATCTCCTATCGCCTGGAGACACTGTCCCTGTCCGACGAACCGGTCCTTGAGCCTCCGGCCCGTATTGTAGGCTGGTCAGTCTACAACGCTACCTCCGCGGCAACGCACTCGACGACCAGCAAAGCCCCTGCCCGACCTCGCCTGCCTAATATCAAGCCCAAGCTATTCGAGAGGGTCTCGAATGGCATCAGAGCAGGACTTCGCAAGTCCATCAACAAGCGCCGCGACCTGAAGAAGCCTAAAGCCCCTATTCAAGCGTAAGTGACGTCACGCGCGGATCCGCATGGCAATTTCGATCCTGACCACGAAAACTTTTCGTTCACCTCAGTCCCCCGCGGGTCTCCCAATGTTCGCCGCAAGACTCTCATCTTGGGCAAGGAGTCGACACTTTGGGAGGCCTCTCGGTGTCGGACGCCTGGGAGGCCAACCCATTTAGCGGAGACACTCGCTTTCATCAATCATTCACCGTCGCTGTTCGACCAGCTCACCAAGATGCCGATCCCACCTTCCTCCAACCCGACTCCTCCTACCCTCCTCCCGCTACCTCGACACTTGAAAGCGAAGGCGTCGATGTTGCCATGGATGAGGACGAGCAGCAGCCGTTATCGGCCCGTCCCGCATCGCCGACGCCAATGGATCTGGAGCCACCCTCGCCCTCGAACGATGCAACCCGGGATCCCCAATCGGGTCAAGCCCCGTTCGAGGTATCGGCAAACAGGGATGTTCATGCTGTTGGACCGGAACCGACGGACGTTGTCATGAGCGATGAAGAAAAACATTCGAGCGACCCGGACACCGACACGGTGATGAGCGAAACGTACGTATCCCCTTCCTCCTATATGTGAAATTAGCTTTTAATGTCAACACAATTCCTAGTGCGTCTACCGAAACTGTGTCATCGACACTCTTCATCGAAGAAGTAAACAGGGGCGATACGGAGCACAAGGCGAACGCTTGGCTGCTTGAGTACGTCTCACCTCTCTCGACATCCTTGGTGGAGGCGCTGACTCGCGATACAAACTTCAGACGACCAACCAACTTCGCCCAACCAGCTCATTTATCTCCTGCTTCTGATGAGCGTAGCCAACGGCAAATGTCCATCACCGATTCTGGTCGATACTCGCCCCCAGGAACCCACGCAAGCATCGCAGCCCCGGAAGAGCAAACCCTATCAGTGCAACCGCCTACGATCTCTAGCCCGTCTACCGCGCCAGGGCTTAGTCCAACTGTTGGAATGGATGCTAACGCCCAGCCCGTCCCAGCCCAGCGCCAGGTCCCGCTCGTCGAAACAACGAAACCCACTCCTGCCGTGAACGCGAATGTTACGTCCACCTCGGCCGCTACGGAGCAAGCAGCCACCAAGGCGATACAGTCGACGGCTGGATCATCCACACCTACTTCGATGTCGCCTCGGAGGAAACCCACCAATGTTCAAGAGCAACGTCCCAGTGCGCACGCTTCTCGCGTTCACCAAGTCCTGGGCAAAATGGGACTTTCGAAGCTGGCTTCGAAGTCTACCATGCCCTCGATCAGCGAAGAAGCATCGGAGGACGCCGAGACCGAAGCCTTCCTCGCCAAGTACAAGCCCGCTCCCCGCCCCAAGTCTCAAACCAAGCCAACGCTTCCTTCACCCGAGCCAACCCAGACCAAGGGCAATGCCTCCAGGTCGCTCATGGACGATATTATGGCTGGCCTCGGAAGGTCAACCACCTCAACGTCGTCGCAGAAGCAGGTCACCGCTGTTGCCCAACCCACTACCCGGCCAGCTCCACCCGCTACCAACGCCCTCAGCACTTCGGCCACCAACCCTTCCATGGACCATCTGTCCCTTCCCCTTGTCGCAGGTCGACAAACCGGCTCAGAACCCCCCCAACCTTCCTTAGTCGTCGGTACAAGTCGTTACGTTGCAGCATCGCCATCTAGCCGTGCTCCTGCGACTGTTCCGGCGACTGGGAAGGTCCCCAGTACCCCGACCGCCGTCCTCCCTATCCAGCAAGCTTCCATTCCTCTTGGCGCTGGTCGACAAACTGGTCCAAAACTTCCCCTGCCTTCCTCAGTCATCGGATCCGGTCGTCAAGTTGCAGCATCGCCATCGAGCCGAGCGCCTTCGACCGTTTCCGCGACTGGTAAGGTCAACGGACCAGCAGGAACGATCTCAACGCAAGCTGGAACTCCTTCAGAGAACGGGCCTCAAGGAACGACCGATGAAACTTCAGATGGTGCTATGGATGGCGTGGAGTCGGGGCGACGAGCTCTAAAGGGGTCGAGAAGGGTCGCACGCGCGATGGCCAGGATGGGCCTGACCTGGCAGACCGTCCAACAAAAAGCTCAAGAGACCCAAGCGGCCTTGGACTTGGCTCAAATCAACGCGGCGGCGTCGACTACAGCGAGCTCTCTCGAGCGGGATATCGAGGAAGTCCGATCTCGCGAGTGGCATGCAGCTCAACCTCCGCCCCCTCCGGAAGCTATTCCGTACATCAGTCTCGACGAAGAGCCGTTCGAAGGTGACGAAAACGATGACTATGCGGTGATCGACTGGATCCTCAGGCGCGAGGATTGAAACACTTGGCGAGTGCGGTCTGTTTATTTAATAGAGGTTCTGTCCTTCGGGTGCTTTTTTTGTTCTTGTGATACGTTTTTCTGCGTTGTCTATCTGTATCCGTTTCAAATACTCCTTTCACTTTGTATTTTTTTTAATGTGGTATTAATATCAAGGGTTTCTCCCGCGAGTGTTTTCTGTGCCATGTTTGCCGAGTGGCGGGTAGCAATCATCAACCGCTTTACAAGGAACTGAAGTTATGAGAGCACTAGGTCACCCATTGAAGATGTCGCCCATCGCGATTCTGGGTTGAGGCATAAGTGGGCTATCCACGTGACCTACCTAAAGAGACTCGGCCGAGGGAATTGCGACGGGTGTCACTCCGCACGCCGGCCGTGATCATGCGCAGGGCCGCATAGGGTCTCTGTTCCATGATCTTGATAAACGAACGTGAAGCTGCACTGGCCAATATACGCGTCATTGATTGCAACA